>JACXGM010028419.1:0-14069 GCA_016801145.1 Umbra pygmaea | reverse complement strand
AAGTATAGCTGTAACCCCGAACTATTAGATCAGATTCACTAATGACTGACGTGTTGATTAGTAGTTGAATCCGGTGTGCTCGCTCAGTTATAGTTTAAGTTTAAGTACATGGACTGGCTGGTGGCACCTAAGATGTTTGAGAACCACTGTCCTACAAAGGTTTATGAAATATTTACCCAAACATTTGGGTTCAGATTATGGCTTGACTACTTTGAAACTAAAACATAGTATATAGGTACTGTATCACAAGTTAAAGTTCAAAGTGATGGTTCATGTTAAATGTGATGTAGGGAGACAATAAATAAAGCTTGGAGCGAGAAAGAAAACAATTTCTGGATATTTTCCTCTCTTTGTACTTTTGTACTTTTACTTTTGATACTTTTGAGTACATTTTAACACCAGATAAATACTTTTGATACTTAAGTACATTTAAGATGAGCTACTTTAAGACTTTTACTTAAGTAGTTTTCTTATGGGTGACATTTACTTTTACTAAAGTCACTTTTAAGATCGATATCTGTACTTTTACTTAAGTATGGAATTCAAGTACTTTTTACACCACTGAATGGAAGCACAGCATTCCAATTCAAGTTAATTCACTTTTTTGTATCACAACATTTTTACGCTAAAATGTCACAACATTTTAAGCTGCTCCTTTGCAGTGCTGGTGAAGGCATCCAAGTTCATTCATCAGGGGTATATTAGGGCTGTCACAATCATGACATTTTAGTTGACATTTCATTTTCACACAAGTCACAATCTTACCTGTGATAAGAGGATAAGTTCAATTTGCACAGTGACAACAAGTAAAACTAGATGGTCAATGGATTGCTTTTAACCTGATATGTGCTAATGCGATTGTCAGGGATTTGTAAATGTTGGGTCTTCTGGATTTATAATTATGGCAAATGAATACCTGTATGTTCAGTTTTTTTGTAGGTCGCCCTGGAGGTAAAGCTTGTCCTCTTTAATGATGGCAATGGTCTCCTCCTTGCAGGACAGTTTTTCCCTTTCTGCCTCCAGCTGAACTTTTGTCTTCTCAAGCTCTAAAAGAGCTGTGGGGGAGGGGAGTGTTTGCCTGCCGGGCCAGAGCGCAGTTTTGCGCTCCTGCGTATGCAACATCCAGTCAATTTCAGCCTACTGTCACTTGTTTTAATAGGTCCAGGACTGTAACTGGCCGACCGGCTGTTAAAGTAAAATACGAGGGCTGGGTTGAATAATACTTGACATCATTATGTTGTGGTTGATGACAAAACATGAAATTTCTCTACACTGTATTTGTGGTCTAGCCATTAAAGAAAACATATTTAGATTCATATTTAGTTTCATATTGATGTTTAAATATTATAGGCTGTTTTTTTTTATTTAAATAATTGATTATGAAAGTGAGCATGCAGCATGAGAAAGATATGATACATCATGAGATTATTTTGATATGTTTTGTTTTGAAGAAAGATTTTTGTTTTGTGTAAATTGTATCTTAATTATCATCAACCTTTTATTAACCCTGTATTTAATAAATAAGAAGCAATTATATAGCATATAGACAATGGCACAATCACTTGCATTGCATGTAAACTGGAGGGCGCCAAAACTCAGTTGTGCCTCACAGACTTGAGAAATCTAGGCTATTATAGAAAGCTTGAAATTTTCTACATTTAAACAAAACTATTCAAAACAACAGAAATTGGCTATTCTGATTATGTCATCCATATGAAATGTCAATTTCTCTCTGGCGTTCATGGCGAGTCCGCATCTTTGCAGGGACACAGAAAACACCAGTTTGTTAATAAACAATGAAAGGTCTCCTTGCTATTTTTGACATTCATAATCATTACTTTTGTTGGTTCTTTGTGGCAAGTTTTATGCGTGCGGTCGTGCACTTCAGTGCAGCTATATTAGGGTGAAGTTAGCTAAAATGGGCCATCAGGTAAAATGGGCCAAATAATGTTGTATCGTCATATCTCTTAATATCTTTACAGCAAATCACAATAACTGATCTTGCATTGTTGCTTCAACACTTGTTGACTTGTAACAATAGTTTTGATTTGTCTGGAGTTTTCTAGGTGGGCAGGGCCGAAAAATTACATTAGATGTCATGCGTAGCTTATTTGATGATATTATAAGACATTTACCAGAAAGTGGCCCATTTTAGCTGACTTCACCCTACATAAACACTCATTGTCCTTTTTATAGCCTATTTAACTAATTAAATTAATATAAAAGGGCAATTTGTGCAGTAATGGCTTAAATGAACAACTAATTTAGTCGAATAGAAAAATACTTTAGTCAGAGGCAGCCCCTATTTCACAAATATTCGAACCAGCAGGCCGTTCTGTGTGGAGCGAGCGACCCTGAACGTAATGAGCGTGCGGAGCGGAATATTCAGAAATTTAATTTTTGCTCAAATGCTTTTGATCGAAAAAAAATGCAAGACAAAAAAGTCCAATAAAATGAAGCTAATCAATCATTAGTTTATATCTTATAGGCTACACTGTCCATAACTATAATCCCCTATCAAACACAGTAGCCTATGTTATATCTATTTTAATTTTTATTTCACGTTTTTAAGTACAATATTATGTTAGTCCACAGCCCAATATTATGTTATTTTACTTTGACGGCCGGTCAGCCAGTTACAGTCCTGGACCTATTAAAACAAGTCATAGTAGGCTGAAATGGAATAACTGTTGCATCCGCAGAAGTGCAGAATTGTCGTCAAAACGAGAGAGAGCCTCTATATTTAGAGAAACCCAGAGTGAGTGACGGCAGCGGGGAGCAACCCCCACGCCGGGCACTCCATCCCAAAGTCCTGGGCCGAATTTTTGTCCCAGTACATCCATGGAGCTGCCTACTGTGTAATGAAAATGTTTCGACTATGATTTATTGAACGCAAACCACTAATCTTGCAATTTCTTTCTAACTTTACTTAAGTAAAATGTCCTACGTAGGAGACAAACTCCTATGTAGGATATAAAATTATTTTTCAGCTTGGCACCAGGTCGCTTCCGTAGACATATGTCTGCTCCATCTTATAGTCCTCTGTAGCTACATATTTGAAGCTATGGGTTTGATTCCCATACATTCTTAGGACTAGGAGGGACCTGGGAAGAAACCTAGAGAGAGGCCAGACTCAAGGGGGTGGCGGGTCCTCTTCTGGCTTTACCGGGTGGGGGATCTGAAGGTACACAGCCCATTGTAATAAGGTCACTTTGTTTAAAAGTGTTCAATTATTGTCCAGCAATGAAGATATGATGGGTGGACTGTGACCATAGTCTTTATGTAGCATCTATACAGTTCGGTGGTCTTGTGAAGGAAGAACGTGAAGCCGCCTGGAGATGAAAGCTGGCGTCATCAGGTGGAAACGGGATCATCAACCTCAGTGACATGGGATCTAGCACAGCAGCGGGTTGGGCACAGGAAGGGGAGAGGAAGGAGTCATCAGGCCACATGGTCCTGTCGCATGTTCCTAGGGTCCTCCTAGGATGAACATGACATCGGGAACATTAGAGTGGGCATACCTTGGGTCTAGTACCTTGACACAGCTCTGACCCCAAAATGAATATATAATCTGCCTCTGGGGGAAGAAAAACCCTTAGTCCCCCGGCACATAAACTATTGAAGCATAACATTTGGGACTGAGACAGGTGATTATGATTATACTTAAAATGCATTGTGAATATTTCTATACAGAATTATGAGTATTCATGAGTCTTTATTAGTGTCTATAACCATGCTTATAATGCAATATTATTACATTATGAGCACATGTATAATGCTTTATAATGCATTATGCATATGGGCGTTCAATAAAGGGTTACCATAGTTTTTCCAGTGTATGTATTATGGTGCTTTATGTTATACTAGGGTTACTAATTGTAAGCACTTTCCTAAATCGATCATTGATAACATTAACCATCAACCATCGATTAATCGTAATTAAATGTAACGTAAAAGAAACGATAGAAATCTTATAGGACTCTTAGTTCCAGCAATATTATAGCAAAAACTGCAGTAATACGTTACAGGGCTAAATGCTGTTCCTGATTATGCTAATGAGACAGCTCCTGTATTAACGTTTAAGCCATGTATACACTACATGATTGTAGTGACAATATTTTGTGGTCTGCGACAAAACTCCCAGATCCGTGCCAAATCACTGCTCGCTCCCTTCACCAAAGTATGAGCTGTTCGGAGACACATCTTTGGTAGTCTTTGAGTTGTCCCAGACGCCCTCATTTATTTCTAGCATGTTTATATTTTCGCTTGTCATAAGGGATTTTGTGAAACCTGTGAGGAGCTGTAGGCATTGAGAGCACAGAAACCTTCAAGTTTTTGAGTATACATTTGAAATTGGCAGGGATACTGGCAGTATTCTATTTCATAGTACACACAAGTTCAAGGCAGAGAAAGAGATTAATTCATGTTGTTGTTTTTTATCTAGCCCAGAGAACTGTGCAATAAACGTCAGCATTAAGTGCAAAAGCAACGGCGGTTCCCTGATCATGTGAACAGTTAATCCTCAAGCTAGCTAGTAACAACAATATGCAACAGCAAGACCAAACCAAATCTAGACAGTAATGTTTTTAGATTGACAGAATTGGACACACTTTTGAGTTTGTCAGCCTTCACACTTTCAATGTCATTTTGAGGGGCTGATGTAGCACATACCATGGATATTCGCTGCTGTAACAAAACATGTCTTTTGGGCTTGGAAAACAGTCACTGATGGGGGTAGCTGCAACGGATTCCTCCCGGGTCTCATCACTTTGCAAAGCGGGTGGATCATGGACATGTAGCTGGCTGCCAGCTTCTGTCGTAACGTTAATGCCAGCAGCACTAGGTTAGCAGACTCAATGCTGATGCTGCTTTTGGCAGAATTAGAATGTGTGCCCCCTGGTGGCACTTCATTGACAATCTAAAATTTGACTTGAATATTATATATCCCATTATATTCAAATAAAACTGCTTGAATATAATGGGAAACAACCCGTTGTTTGATTTTCAGATCTTGATTGTATCGATTCAATTCTTAACAATCAATTAATTGATTGTCGATTAACCAATAGTATCCCTATTTTATTTTATTATCAAGTAGTAAAAGAAGAATGTACAGTAGCATTCAAACATTTGTGGTCATTTCATCAAATTGCATACCTTCATTCACCAATGTGTCATTAAAAAATATATTAAAATGACCAATGTTGCAAATATCTATCAATGTTGGAAATGACAGATTACTTTCTCCCCCCATTTCTCTCCCCGCCCAATTCTTCTTGTCCAATTTTCCACTAACCCTGCCTTGTCTGCAGCTCCGCAACTCCCTGGACAGATTTGGGATGGTGAAGGGCGCTCACATGGTTCACCCAACCACATCACTGCAAGAAAAGGCATGTATCAAAGTGTTTCCAGATCACTACCAAGGTTCTTAGTGTGAAGCACTACGAGCCCACTATTGAACATTAATGAATGAAACAGATGGGAAGATTACAGGGTTTATAGTCAGACACTAAGATCTAGAATTCTCTTGAAGTTTTGACTTGCAAATGAGCTCTTCACAGTTGCCATTGTTCTCATATATGTGGTCACAGTTACACTCAGCAGTCAGATCTGAAGCTAAAAGGTTTGTAGGCTTATATTTTTTGTGAGTTAATTTCAAAGAATAAGAAACAAGTATGATTGTATGTCTATAAAGTTATACATTTAAGAATAAATGTATTCTTGGTTTTGGAAGAACTTCAAAAAGGGTGATCATGTGACTGCTCTTCCTGTTTCTTAATAAAGTTATTGACAAAGTCATGGAAGAACTTACTTAAATGAATTAACTAACTTTGACCTTGACTAAATATCTAGGGCCAGTTGGTAGCTTCAATGATAATTAAGCCTATCACTATTGTTCCGTTATTAAATAATCATACAATATCAAATACAACTTTAACTTAATTCAAATGGTATTTTAAGTTAATTTAACAGATGTTCTCAACTTTCTCATTCAGGACATTCTACAAAAAAGGAAAGACTTTGAAATTTGAGGATATGTAAAAAATAACTTTTAATAAGTCTACACAGTGAATCTGGCACACGATGAAAGAAAATCCCTTTTGTTTCTAAATCATCTTTCAAATGCAAATAAAAAGCCATATATTGAGATTGGGTGCAGGAAAAACTTCTAATCATGTTCCCCAAGGGAGGACAAAATATATCAACAATTTTAGGATGATAGCGTCAACAGCCAAGACCCTATTGACTATTTTGTAAGATGGTGTTCTCCATGATTGGGCCCAAATGTGCCAAATGTACCCGAGTGTCCAAATTAACAATTTTCATATGAATAAATCTAAAAACATTATATGGTTACAAAAAGGTTTATATTCTTACAAAACACACACTCATACAAATGGCACGATATGGTTACAAAAAACATTCATTTTTACAAAACACACCTATTCAAATAAATGGCCAAGTTAGCAGACAACAACGGCCTAGTGTCAAATTAGAACTCAAGTTTCATATAATCACATACTAGTATCTCTACTTTGTGCACTTACAATAATAATTCAATAGTAAATAAATAATAATAATGAATCTAAAGTGAAAACAAACCACAGCATTCCAATGTTCATTGTTCAAATGTTTCCAAGCCAATTAAAATAAACAAGTAAACAAATGCCAAATGGTTGTGGATTGTCAATCACATAGAAATCTAGAATTATACAATGGCCATGCAGCATAATAATTACAACATGTAAACAACTGGATTAGAATAAGATATATCTTATTTTACTTGCCCAGCTCATTGGCTGTCTACCTATGTTGAATTCAGATGGTTTGGTTATGATTTGATGGATTTACTATCAATCAAGTGAGTGCCGTTCTGGTGAATCAGTGCGACCCGGATGTGAAAAGACGCAGCCAATGTCACACATAGTCATGTAATTATGCTTTCCCAGAGTGTAGAAAAATGAAAAAGATGTATGCAAACAACTAGATAGCCTGGGGATTTGGAATCAGATAGAATTCAGCAGCTGGAACACAGTTTTGAAAGTCGAAAGTCTGAAAATAGTTTGCGATAGTTGTAGTGATTGTTTGTAAATGATGCAGTTTGCAATAAAGTTAGATTGAGTTTTTGAGCGTTTTCATTCAAATGGATTGTACCAACAAAAACAATGCTCAATTTCATTGCTGGGACCCCTTGGGTGACGAACCAGAGAAAGATAACTGACTGTAAGTACAATTTGGTTGATGTATTAGCAATTGTTACACACTGCTCCCTGTGAGGGGAGAGGTTGTCAAATCTCACTGCTCAAGGACTCTCTGTGGAAAATGAAAGAGGTATGGAGTCGTAGGTGCAAGCAAGGACACAGAGAGAGTGCATACTGTTAAATAAAGGCTATTTATTTGAGCCTCGGAAAGCAAATAAAAGTCCACCACCCCCAAACCTGTCCTATCTCCCAAACACAAAACACTAAACTGGCACACAAACAAGGTGCCCTAACCAAACTTACAATTGGTGGTCCGCCCAGATCTGACTAGTGTTCTTCAACAGGGGTGTATCCCTACGAGAGATGTAGACTCTGGAGCAGATCTAAACTACTCCCCACTCCCTGGATTAAGAATTCAGAGGCCCCTAAGCACAATGTCTTGTAGGGCCCCCCACCCACACAATCAAGTGTTTGAATTTTTTTTACTATTTGCTGGTAACACCCACAGATTGTATAATTACTGGATGGAGCCATGTGTGATATCACCCATTGGTTTGTTAAGATCTGATTTGTGTCATCGAAATTGCCGTTACGGTCATTTTTTTTAGCAGGTGCCCAAAATGTGGAGTTTGTCCTGGGCCCACAGATTCCTGTCAGCAGCCCTGATATTGTCTCTCATTCTCATAGACTATTACAGAAACCAAGCTCTTTTGCAACCAGACGTTTCACACCCAGCTGGAATTCAGACTCCAGGGGTTGCCGCACTCTCTCTCCCCCTCTCCTCTTTCTATGAGGAAAAGGATGCGAACAATATAGGTCAACTTATCAAAAACCATGAAAACTCTTAACCCAAGTTTCTCCCCCAAATGTTTTTTTTACTCTTCTTTCTAACCTTTCTAATTTATACTAAAAGATTATGCACTTTATTTGATGATTGAATGGTAGTAGACACATTACAAGATGCTGTAAGTATTCTGGTATAATATTGGTTGCTTACAAATTACAATTGCTGGGGTATATATAACCTGTCCAAATATTGACAAATGTACTACATGTACCGTAATTCCTCAAATAAAAACCGGTAGTCAATTAAATGCCGGGCCTCTGATAGCGGCCGGCGGCGTGGTCAACACGGACAAATAAAGGCCGGTCTTAAATAAAGGCCGGGGGAATATTACGTGTTGATAATCTCCTATAGGTGCCTTTCATGTAATGTGCATTCCAGTTAAGCGTAATGTATATTTCTATCACTTTAATAGATTCAACAATATATTCATGCTATTTTCGGATTATGGTACTTCTGCTCCTGCGAAGTGTTGAGATTGCGATAACAACGTAATGCAGCAATAAAAGGCAAACTGGAACAAAGATTTACACAAAAATATAGCCAATTATACTTATCAAACAGAGGGAATCAGAAATAAAGGCCTGTCTCTAACAACAGCCTGCTTCAAATAAAAGCTGGTTGCCTTCTGCAGTAGAGGTAAATAAAGGCCCCGGTCTTTATTTGAGGAATTACGGTAAGTTGCTTTGGAAAAAAGTGTCTGCCAAATGCCCTAAATGTAAATGTAAATATCAAATGTTAAATATCAAATATCAATTGTTTTTTGTTTTTTTGTTTCATTTAACCTAAAAACTTTATGACAGCCACATCCCGCTTGAGCACCTCCCGCTCCCGCCAATACTGTTTCTGCTGCACTAGTTTAGCGTTCACAGACCCGCTTCCAGTGACAGATGAGCGCCGAAGCAATACTAACATACAGTTACAATGCTCTGTTCTTTTCTCATGCTCACGCACACGTTCGGGGTGTTTCCAGTCAGAAAAAACACTAACAAATTTATTTTTCTTGGTAGAAAAAACCATACAGGCAAAGCAAAAAATATTACCTGTAGATGGTGAATAGGCGATCCAGTTTCTGGAAACTTTTTCCCTATTTGGCAGTTGACAGCACAGCTGATCATTAGTGAGGGAGCGCACCTTACCATCCAAACCCCCATCACGAGTTGAGGCTAGATATCAACCGTAAATCTCAGAATTTCTCCCAAATTACGTTCTCAGGAAACTATTTTGAAAAACTAAATTACGTTCTATGCCAACCTATTTAGGGTGTTTTTACGTTTGAACTGCACGTTTTGTTATAGGCTATATTTGTACTTGAATTACGTTGCTCCGGTACATTTCGTTTAGCGGATTTATGCGAGAACATTCCATACATTCCATAGCGTTCGAAATTATATTGCAACATTCACAGTTAAGGTAAGGTAGGAGGATACTAACGGTTAAGGTTAGGCAAGAGGTTACTAACGGTTAAGGTTAGATATGACGTTACTGAGGTTAAGGTTAGAATTAAGGTTAGGGTTAACATTACAAAAACCGACAATCGCGTGTCAGTAGAACAAAACACACAAAGTGCCGGTCTGGATTTGAACTCGCGAACACTGACATGCAAGTCGCAGATTTATACGCCCATCCACCATCCCCAACCTCCGCCCTAGCAAAAACTATGCTATTTACATGCTACGTCATGATCTTCTAATGTTCATATTGAACGTTATTCGAGCGTTCAATTTAGTTCCCTACAAACGTAATTGACCCTCTCATACGTTCATATTTCACATATTTCTGTTTTACAAAATAGTTCCCTCAGAACGTATTTAATGTGATTTAGGGCTGCTAGATATTTGCTCTTTCTATTATGAAAGGCAGCAGGTCCACGACCGATAAGAACAGCACGAGCATCCTCGTCAATTGCCCCCCACAATGTTGGGTCAGACACCACTGCTCGCTGCTGCTGCTACCGGTACACATCTAGCAGGTTGTGCTGCACTGCTAACACTAGCCTCCTCGGGTTCCTGGTTAGCTTGCTCGTCATGATCTTGCTCGTCACACATTCCTCACCTCGATTCTCCTACTGGGCCTGGCTACATTTGAAGAATGTTTTGATAGATGGAACCTGTCTTAATAAAGACACTTCCCTCTCCTTTTCTCTTTTCAGTTTGCGTTTAGTAGAACCGCTTCTCTCACTCATTTTCTTGACTTACAACGACAGATCCACAGTCCGTCCAATTCAGCGTAGGGTTATTTGAAGGCTGCGCAGGGGCGGGTTGTTTGTGCTTTGACCAATTATATAATTCAATTTAAATGAATACAAATATCAGCATGGCTTTTCTCTGGTTATACATGGTATCATTATCTGAAATGTAAATATTTATTTTCCTTTGCTTGGGCCCCAAGTGCGCATGGACCCCTGGGCCCGTGCCCATAATGCCCATTGGGTAATCCGGGCATGCCTGTAAACAAGAAGAAACAAAGGATTAATGACAAACAATAACGACAATTACACAACTGATAAGACAAAAGGCACACATTTTTGGGGGGGATTCTAATGGCTTGATTTTTTTTTGGCCCTCTCACCCTCCCATCTGGTCTGGCCTTCCCAGAGTGAATGCCTTTGGGGGGGATACTGTCACACCCTGCCCAGTAGATGGTAGGAGTGGACAGGGACGAATTTCAGATCATGCCTATTCTCGAGGACATGTAACGGCAGAGCTTGCCCAAGCTGTACAGTAGGCAAGAATGTTCGCCTGGCAACACGAACTCGGATTTTTGGTTTCAAAATAATAGCGATCGTGGTTCATTGCAATAATCATTGTTTATCCATTGCAAAGGTAGTGTCCATGTTCATGTTTTGCTAAAATTTGTATTCTGTTGGAATAAAACAGACTCTAGTGAATGTTTTTCAAATGTAACCGTGTTTTCACAAGACACTGACAATTTATTCAATCAAATTGTGTGTACAACATATTTGTTACTTTTATTAATAAAACATGTTAAATTATTATTTTTTGCTATCACATGCTCTTATTGTTTCTTTAAACACAATACAATTGTATTTGGTTACAATTCACGGGCTGTGTAGTGAATTAACAATGATTATTGCAATGAATCAAAACGATCGCTATTGTCTTGAAAGAAAAAACTAATATCCAGGTTCACGTTGCTGGTAAAATAAGGCGAGGTACTACAACCGTTTTCAGTTGATTGTCATATACAATTTCACCTCTAGATGGGAGCAATTCTTACACAACACAGCTTTAAATGTACTGCTAACCTCTCAGATTTCATAACTTTTGTAATCCTTATGAAACAGAGATGTCAAAAATGACCAGGATCATCCATATTAAATGGTTTGCCAAAGATACTTGAAAAAAGAAATCAATTGCAGTGAAGACCTGGATGAAAACGTCATCACAATGCATTTTTTGTAAACATATAGATTTACAAATAACCCTATAGCTGATTGGCGGTTAACTCTATCATTTAATAGAGTGCCCATGTGAGCCCCTGTGAGATGTTGTCAGCCCCTGTGAGACATGATTATACATGTTTCCAGGACCTCAATATATTACTTTGTAGTTTTCTTTCAAAGAGGATGTAGAAAAATAAAAACAGAGAAATAGTATGCATTTTCTTTGTTTCATCTTGTGCCATATTCACTGTGAATATTTAATTGAAATAAATTATATATATCCAAATTCAAAGTCTTTTCTTTTAAAAAATATCAACCATATGAATTTACTGGCTTCAGGTCCAGTGTAACAAGAGTTTAACTTTAGGTATGATTTTTTTTAGGCTGTATTTGACAAATCGGGGGTAAGGCTTAACAGGTTAATGGAACCATCGTCTATCGAAAAAGAAACAATAAACCTACAAATGCTACACGTTTGGAACCTGTAACCTCTCTCTCGAACTCAATCATTACAGATAGATACGAAAACATTGTTTAGGCTACTGCAAGGCATAAGGCATTTGTCACCTATTTGCTATACATTTGAATAGGGTTTTACATTAACAAATTTAAATAATGTATTCAAATAAAAAAATGTAATGCATGCATACATACAATACACATATGTAACTAATTCTGAGGTAGGGTGGAACATAGGCTAAGACAGGCACTCATTTGCAAAACACAGTATGTAGTTATTCAGTTATAAAAGGTATTATGACCCACTGGTCTTCCTTGCCTAATACATACTGTAGGCTAGTGGAGGCTCATCCATTGAGGCAGGGAAAGTTGTTCCTCCTCATTTTTTTGTGAGGCGAAAGGGAGTTTAAGAATATAAAAAATAGTAATTGGTGTAAATACACTATTACAAAATAGTATATAACATAATTCATTTATTCTTTGGAAATAAATAATTTAAATGATGAATAAAATGCTTAATCAGTGACATCTGCAGGCAGATGGGTGAAGTGTTTGGAAAATAACGTATGGTAGACTACTAAAGGAGGCGAGAGGAGGTAATCGGCTCTTTTACCTCCAGGGCGGGATATCGTAATATCAATTCAATACACTTCTATTTTTTCATACCTTTTTCATGCTAGTTTCTTATTGGCCAAGACACATGTCATAAGTTGGAGGAACCCTCTCCCTTGCCAATCAACAGCCACAATACAATATTCCAATGATTTGTTCCAAATGTCATCTTCAATTCTCCATCAAGTTGTACGTTAGTTCAACGACCTGATGGTAAAGCGAATATCAAATGTGTTTAGCATAGGAGAATTATAACCTCAAATTGTGGACAGCGTTTTATTATTCTATTATTTTTAATGAGAATTAGCTAGCTAGTGTGCAGATTGTGAACTACCTTGTGATTTTTCAACATTACGTTTTCCTTGTTTTTTCAGTAGCTAGCTATTTTTAGCTTGTGCAGCTCGGCAGGTTCAAGGCAATGGCTGATATGGATTTCGGTCAGGACATTAGTGGCGAGGCAGAGAGGCATGGCATTAGGCGCAGAGAGTGGGATGGAAAGAACCACTAGTGGATTAATTATTTGTTGTTGCAGCAATTCCAGAGTTTGGATTATGTAGAGAAGGTAAGGATCAAAACTGCTGAAAGACCAAACAGATTACATTTACCATAAATGCTCAAGGTTGCCAGATAAATTCAAAATTCAACATGGTCTGGTATGAGAAATATTCTTGGCTAGTAACAGGCAGTCCTACAACTAACAAGCTGTATTGTTGGCCGTGCCTTCTGATTGGGAATCGTAAATCTTCTTCAAAGTTTAACATGTTGTCTTCCTTGGGATTTTGTGATAAAAAGAATTTGGATCGTGCTACTAAAAGAGATGACGTGTGTTGTGAACACATTGGCTCCATTAGTAGACTAAAGCTACTGGTCGGGTGCCCATAAACAAGTTAATTGATGAGGACGCTCATTTGCAAAGAGCAAACCACATTGTTAAAGTGAGATGAAACAGAGATGCTTTAGTTCGTCCAATAAATGCGACAGCTCATCTTGGAATGCAAGAGCAACCATTTAGAGGACATGATGAGAGGCAGGAGTCTGCTAACAAGTGCAACTACAGGGAGTTGGTGCACTTGATAGTTCGCTATGATGCAGTATTAGCGGACCATATTGAAACTTCTAATGTGTTCTTTGGCTTGTCTAAAACCTCACTGTAGCAATTGTAATTTTAACATGCAAGAGAATTACCACCTTCTGGTAAAATAGCTGTTCTAGAAGTATTATAATGTGCAGTGGACGCAGTTGGTCGGTTGGTTACATTCTGCATTCTACTATGAGAGGTTTTTATTTCATGGAATGCTGTGTTCTAACATTTCTGGTGTCATGTTGAAACTTAGGACAACCTGATTCCATGGATTATACCTGGAAACAGAACCAGCCAGCATGGCAACTCCTAGGTGACCCCTGTCTGTGTTCTTGTCCACTGAATTGTGTAGTGGATGGCAATGCTGCCAAAAGACTTTGGACATAGGCCACCTGTAAATAGTGACAGAATGTGATCATTAGTTGTGGACAAACAAATGTATTCTTATAATATCACCCGGCCCAG
>JACXGM010028418.1:0-14069 GCA_016801145.1 Umbra pygmaea | reverse complement strand
TCCTTTAACAATCGACGCCTGATTTTAAGCTTCCAAATAAAACAAATAAGCGGTTGGCCTGCACCTGAGACCTGAGCGTCTTTATTTTTTCTCAGAGAAAATCATTTTCTTTGCCAGATTTCGCTTATCCATGTCGTAAATTCTAAGGGCGAGGCCTCTAATCAATGCATATTTGTGGGCGTGTTATTTAAATTACGATGGTTTTCATCAGTTTGATATATCAACAGCCGCTCATTCGTACGCTGGAATTGGAGTGATACAAAAGTTTTGTAAATCACACGTGAGTCTCGTCGTAAGATGATTTCTGCGCTCAGATCTACACTGGTTTCTACGCACGTTTGATAAATGAGGGCCACTGTTTTCACACTGATGCTCATTTGCTGTTAATACTTCATCGACAAAAGTAGTCTAAAGCTATGCACATATGAAGGTTGTGATTTATTGCATATACATAATATACCATTGTGATATTCAAAGTGTTACTGATGTTTAATAGTTGGACAAAACAATCACATCTTTTATTCAAGTGCGAGACAACAATGACCGAAATAGGATGAGCGCGTGTCCGAAAGATAATTCAGAAGCATTGTGCGAGAGAATATTTCTTTAAAGCGATACTTTTAATAGCATGTTCCAAAAGTTAATTTACAAGCATGAATGTTGTTACGAGTCAGGGTTGGAAATTAGCACATGCGAAAAAAACTAGTTATTTCCCCAGTATTATAATCCACAGTAGGCAGTAATTAATGTAGAAAATATAATGGGCAAATAATGTATTACAGATGTCAGATAGGAATTTTCATGAGCTGTATGCCAAAATCATCAGTATTAAAACAATAAATGACCTGAAATATTTCAGTTGGTGTGCAATGAATCTAAAGTATATGAAAGTTTAATTTTTATCATTACATTATGGAAAATAATGAACTTTATCACAATATGCTAATTTCTTGAGAAGGACCTGTATATAGGCAGGTCAGTTAACAGCACACTCGTTTGAAATATTTAATTGAGAAATAGTGGAAAACGTGTTGGAAATCTTTTTTGATCTTTAATTTACAATGTGTATATCATAATGGATTCTCTTGAAAATTCTTTATTGTCAAATGTTTGTTGAATGTCAACTCCTCTTATGAATGTCACCATTGAATGTGAATTTATCTGAGAATATGCTTAAACAAGTACATCTATTCAGTGATTGGATCTTGCCTATGTCATCATCCAAAATCCTGTTTGCGGCACAGAAAAGTGTCGTGAATGAGCTCTAAGACTGAGACTTAAGATTTAGTCCTACACTTCACTAAAAGTAGGACTGAGATGTTTGATAACTAACTTTTAAGCGCAGCTTTGAGCCAAGAATTTACTTACTCTTAAGTCAAGTCTTAGCAGTGTTCTTAAGAGTAATTCTAAGAAGCTTGATAAATAGGGGCCCTGGTTCTCTAATTAAAGCAAGTCAGGGTTATGTAATCAGGTTAGTTACGAGACGCTGTCAGAAGATGTTTTGTTAATTGTGTGCTAATTTTTATTTTATCCCTTATATCTAGAGCTATTGGGAAATTAGGTATCGACAGTGAAGATGAGCACCTGTCACCAAAGGGTTTTTCCTGTTATTTTCTTTACACATTCAATTACAGTATTAATAATGAAGTTTGAGAAATTAAAAGGGGTTAGTGGCTTTAGTCAAATTGGAGAAAATTAGAAAATCAATTGTTTACTGTTTTACACCCTTTTCACGTGTAATTGGGGGAAGGGATAAGGGATAAGAGTATTAGATCTTTATCCAAATTGACAAGTTCAAAGTTAAGTTTTCAAATTGGTTTTGTAATGTCTAAATTAAAAATCAATCTGTTTTACCAAAGAATGAGTTAGAAGATTAGTTCCTGCAAGTTACCTTAATCAGGGGTGCAAACTCATCAGGGGTGAAAAAGGTGACAAAGTCCAAACCCCCCTAGGGCATACCCCCCAGGTAGAAAAAAAATGTGCATTTACAACCGATTTTAGCATGAGGATATAGGGAAAAACTCACCCTAGAATGAATGTAATCTTACTGCTATGAAAGTAATGTTAAGGGGGACATTAAGTATGAATCAGTGCAAACAATATCCCATTTAAGATACAATTTACTTGTCATTACACAAAATAGATACATTATCGCCCTTCCAACCAGAGATGGGCATAAATACAGTAATAGATTACTCTTCTGGGTTGGGCTGAGTTCACAACTTTTGGGAAGTTCCTCAGTACGACCATAATGACCAGGTAAAAGTTGATAACTTACCAGTGAGCTATGAAAAACAAATTTCAATTGGAACAATGGGAAACATTCTTAAATTACAGAACTTAATTTACCTGGTCATTAGTGTCTTACTGGGGAACATCCCAAAAGTTGTGCACTTAGCCCAACCCAGAAAAGTAATCTATTACTGTATTTATGCCCATCTCTGCTTCCAAACACTTACCACGATACTCTTCAAAATCACCCACTCCGGTCCACCCTACCAATCACATTACTACCAAAAATGGCCCAAGCTAGCAGAAAAAAATATATATTCACATAAGAGTTTTCTTAATGAAATTCAAATCAACACGAGTGTCCCGAGTGAAGTAACATTAACATAACAAAATGCAGCTTCTTCAAATGAAAATCACTCTTTCCACTTTTCTCTAAAACTGTATAGGCTACTTAACTGGAATATGGGATCTATTTACATAATCCATCTATCAAAATTAGATAATCCATCAGATAGTAAAGTAATTAGAACTAGGCTACTTCAAGCGATTTAGGTAGGCTACAACATAGATACATTAGATAAAGATATATTTTCGATTTTTCCCCATTGCCTATGAAAGTTGGACAGCTCACCGCCCACTGTTTGTTCTCTGAATGACTACATGTATCTCTATGTGGAATTCATCTAATTAAGGAGAAAAACGTTAATAAATGTTGATTTTTGATATTCCATTTTAACGCTGAACTCAAAACATCTACAGCACAACAAATTACAGTTGCCAGTTTATGATGGCGTGACTCACCCAGAATTATGCCTCTGTGGATACCTTGGCTTTTAGGCTTGGGCGACTAAAAAGTGACTGTTGACCAATTAATTGAGATTTCAGTTCTTTCACCTTTGTTCTTCTAGGCTTGCTTCTTGAAAATCGTTGTCATAGATTTTATTAAGTGTCTGAAAATGTTTGTCAACGTTTCCTTTCTTTGGAAAAGCAATAGCCTACTTGTTTATCAGATCAGACAAATGCATTAAGAAAAGGACATAGCATGGAAATGGTAAGTTTAAGGCTTTTTGCTTGGTACTGCACTCATTTCCAAATGATTGGAATTTATTTTATATTTGTATTTTGCAAATTAATGTCATATGTGCTACCGAATACGGAGATTAGGCCAAGCTTCACAATTTTGCGCTCTGTGCGCCGAGTCCAAAGCTCTTGGAAATCGCAAGGCAGACTAAATGTTAGTTGTCATGGCAACTGAATAAACAAAAATCTTGAATGGTCAAAATCTATTCGTTAAGTGCAAGTCAGAAAGAAACTAAATGGAGAAATAATGAAGTTGTTATATTTATTTCTATGAAAATAAAAATGTAACAAAAGCATTTATTAAAAATGTGCGATCTACCCGCATTGTCTTTGCGATCGACTGGTAGATTGCTATTGACCTATTGGGCACCCCGGTTAGACAGCTGCTAGTCATCAAACGTTAGCTTTGTAATTACGTTGCTAGCTTGTGAACTTGACTGTAGCCCTCGTCTACCGTAATGCAGCAATGTCAACACAACAAGAATCTTCCTGTCATTATTCATGTTTGCAATGGAGATCTTTGTGTAAATCGTATTGTATGCAATTATTCCCTTCGTATATGTAGACTATATCGGGAAGTCATTTTATTTTAGGACAATATAATTACTACTCAGTAGGACGACATTTCATTTGGTGTACAGTAATTGTTGTCTAAACACTACATCAGCTACCACTGAAACTACTTTCTCCACCTAGATATAGATCAATGTGAATTATGATTCATTTGTTTATTTTTTGATTCATATAATTTCCAACAACAGTGGTATTTATGAGAGATTGTCAGCTCCCTGCATTTTACAATTTGTTTTGGAACCGTTTAAACATACACGCCCACAAGCGGCCAGCGAAGAGCGAACTCAGCTTTGGCAGGCGAAAATCCAAATGGCAAGTGGACAGGGCCCGTTAGAATGGTGCAACAGAGAATAAAGTATTTCCACAGGGTGAAGATTCCCGAATTAGAAAATGTGTAAATGCCTACTCGCAGATTACTGTAACAGGACAGACCCCCCCCTCCATATTTTTTAATGCAGATCTACACAAATCACGTGGGTGACCTATTTTAAAGTAAAAACTGCGAATTTCGCCAAAAGGTGACAAGTTTGCACCCCTGTTTAATGATTGAAGAACGCTTAGATTAGATTTGACAAATTTTCCTTTTAGCTAAAAGGTCCTTTGACCTTGAGTTTTTATTAAATTCTGTCCTTAAGCAACAATAAGTATGACCAAAAAATTGAAATAGCAAGTCATTGATTAAGAAAATTACTGTGTACTCAAAGGATTATTTTTGTCCTTGTTTTTCTGAAGTTGCACCATATAAAAAATCTGGCTCCAAATCCATGGACATCAAATTGGCCTAGAAACCGCAGATTGCTGTACTCTTGAGCTCCCCTAAAAACACCAGTTGGCCCAAGACCACAATGTCCCTAACACAAAACACTAAACCAGGAAGCGTGAGCTTGTCAGGACGAGCACGCTTTAAGAAGAAACAATAAGAAGAAATAATCTATGGGCCTGTATGAAAAGGCTGAAGAAAGAACATAAAGACGACGAAACATGAGAAAAGACAGAGATGAAACAGTTTTGGCCATAGGAGCTGAAGATTTACATAAAAAAGACACAAAGAATGGGCAAAAAAAGTTTTGGGACGGGTCAGATGGAACGAGACATGACATTTGCCAGTGTTTAGGAACTAAGGGTCGGCCTCTTGTTGAAAAACAAATTAGATTTTAGGAATAACATGCATTTGGTTTAGATTTTCTACATTGATGCACTGAATAGCCATATTGTGAAAATTTACTGACAGTAGAGTAATCTAGGTATAATTGACTGACAATAGATGGACAATGTTGAGATTGGATTTAAAGAGTTATAAATTGCTTACATGAAATGGCATTGAAAATTAATCTGTTGTAGATGTCTGTTTTTTTATACAACACATGAACTTAAATTGATTATCCAAGTTTGAACGTGCTGCAAAGGTAAGAGCTCCTAGTTGTGTGACTTTCAGTCACAATGGGTGGATGTGTGGGATATTTTTCCTTGTAATGACAAATTAACAGAACAATAACCAATAAGTTGAAACTTTACCGTCTTTACATAGATTGTCTGACGAAGGTCAGCTAGATATCCTTTTTCTTAGAATGTATAGAAATTATTGTGAAATATTACTCTGTACTGTTTGGTCTTCCGTAAAAGCTGTAGATCTTGCAAACATCATGGAGCAGAGACAAAAGTTATACAATGTTGGGAAAGGAACTTAAAAATTATGGAAGAAGATGATTAATTGTAGAATGCAGATATCTTTAGGAGACAAAAGGAAGGAGGCCTTAAAGCCCACATGGGGGTCTGCTATGTTTAAAATGCTAATGGAATTGGGGGAAGCAAATTCAAGATCTAATTCAAAGCAACAGGTCTCCTTACTTACAGTTGCCAAATGGGAGAGAAAATGCTTTCCTGTCAACCATTGATTGGTGGGTTTGAATTTAAAATGTTACAGTATTGACCAATTGTTATGAGTATCGAGTTCTGTTCAATGATGTCACAAGGTATATATATTTTGGGAGAATCCTTGTGGGGGGACTTCTCTCTAGGCTAAAAGATGGGAAGTCAGATTTTATTACATTCAAGTATTATTTGTGATAATTATTATATCTCAAGTTCTCTGAGTGGAATTAATTAATTACTAATGCATGAAAAATATACGATACTAGTTAGTTAAACTACCATTACCTGGTCATTTAGGTTTTATTTAATGACTGTATTTAAGATTATTATAATATAGCAACATAGGCCTATGCTTACAAATGTATATGCTGATTAAATGAAACTATTCCCAACCAAAAAAACTTGTTGTTCTATATCGAGGAGCTCCGCCCCATAGTGGTTTATCCCTCCTGCGCAGCAGAATGCATCTGAAAAAGTTTGCATATATGTCATTTCCTACCATTGACCGCGCGAGCTATATAAGGGATCCATCCCGCCATAACATTCTCCCTTTTTCTTCAGCCGTATCCGGTTCGAAGCTGCATCACCAACGACGATGTTTAGTTTGTGTATACCGGATCTACACTATGGCGATTTCTTCAATATGTCTTTCCCAGTCGGTGTTTTCGACAGAGCATGCCGTTGCCACCGCCTCACAGAAGATGGCGAGACCCACGGTTTCTGCGTGGCTTGTCTGGGGGTCGAACACGCGAGGGCCGTGATGCTCCCTAATCCGGCATGCTCAGTTTGCGCCGCCATGCCTCCTAAACTCCGAGCTAGGAGGGAGGTCTTCTTTTCCGAGCCTGCTCCTGTGGAGGAGCCTGGTGAGGTTTCGGCCTCAACTAACGAGGGGCCTACACCAAGTGCTCAAGTAGCTCCTACGGAGCTATCACAGAGCGCGGGAGCACAGTCAGTCCTACTGGCCCCATAGGGGCCACGTGCTAGTGCTGTTAACTCCTCTTCTTCCTCTGGCGAGGAAGAGGAGGATGACTCCTTCGAGTTTGAGGAAAATGGAGCGGGAACAGCGGCGGTGGCGTCTGAACCTGTTCTGCCTTCTCTTTGTCGAGATCTGCCTAACGGGATGCAAACTGCTGCTGACAGGCTTGGCATCCCCTACCCTCCAGCTACTAAGGAGGAGACACTCTTGGCAGACAAGTATTTATGTCCAACCGTCTTCCTCTAAGGAACCGCCCCCACCTCCCATGGTGGGCCTAGCTGACTATCTGGAAGGTCCTGAAGTCAGTCATGAAGGCTACATGCCATTCACTGACATCGCTGGAAGAAAGGAGATGGCATTCCCCGCCTCGACCAATCTCTGGCCCCTCACCTGGTCAGTGGCTCGGCGGCCTGGTCCAACACCAAGAAACCCTGCTTCACCGAGTCGAAAGACAAGAACTCCGCCACGTTGGCGGAGAAGTGTTTTGTGCTGGGCGCACAATCTGGCGGGGCAGCCTCTAATATCGCCATGCTGTCCTCAGCCCTGGCTTCTCTTACTCTCGGGCGGACTTCGTTCACCCCTATCGAGATCCAGGAGGTCAGGGAGATATCATCTGCCATCTTACATCATCATCATCATCATCAACTTTTATTGTCAGACTCAAGGTCCAGTCAGAACACAGACATGACACACAACATCCAATAAAAACAGAGAATCCACAATGCTGCATTTCTATAAAAGACACTTATACCAGTGTTTCCATAGTGGTGATTGGTATCGTATGGCACTAAACCTTGTATTGCTGTTCTGGGAGACGTTCAGGCGACAACTTTATACATTAAACTCCTCAATAATGCCTGGAAGGTGCTGACCCCTGCATTGCAAAACAGGTCACTTGCACTAAAGTACCCTCGAGCAGCATCCTCATGCAATCATTATATGCAACCTTAAGCTTCTGCATACTTGCCTTTTTAAACTTAGTCCATAAGGGAGCACTATACAAAGGAGTGCAATAAGCTCTAAACAGACTAATTTTCACGTCATCTGTGCACTTGTGGAATTTTCTTACCAGCATGTTCGCTTTGGCATATAATATGCGACGCTGCCTGTATATGTCCTCATCATCAGATAACTAATCTGTAATGTAATGATCTAGATACTTGATTTTATTACAGACATTCATCACTTGTCCTGACAGATAAAAGTCTGGAAAACAAAGATCTTTGTTGACTTTTGTCCTACATATCAAACAGCACTCTTCCTGGCATCATACAACACATCATATTTCACCCCATATTCAGAGCAGATATTCAGTAGCTGCTGAAAACCAGCACTGCTGGGAGAGAAAATTGCTCAATCATCAGCATACATTACAGATGGCCCAGGCTGTCGCTATATGCCGCATTATGGCCACTTCAGTGGTGTCTCACCGTCACCTTTGGCTGTCGGCGACGGCACTGGAGGAGCCTCAGAAGCTCCCTCTGCTAAACGCGCCCATTGAACAGGAATCCCTCTTCGGGAAATCCGTGGCAGAGACTACGGCGAGGGTAGCGAGAGAGGAGGAAAGGAAGTTACTCCAAAAATCCTTTCCTGTCCATCGCAAGACTAGGCTTTCTGCTCCTAAGGGAGCTGCCCCTCCCAGATATTAGCCAGAGAAGCGAAACAGGTCCTCTACTAAAGGCAGAGAGAAGACATCTCGTCACCGAGACACGCCCACACCCTCTGTGCTTGAGCCCGCTCAGCCCCAGCCTGTACCTCAGCCATCATCGCCAGGCATCCTGGAACACCTCGATGCTGCCGCTGAACAAGAGGAGGAAGCAATGACATTTTGAAGAGGCATGCCCTAACCTGGACCTCTCCAACCCCATTCTGGGTGGAGACGGAGTTAAATTTAATAAACATGTTAAATTTTATCCTTCATCTCCCATGCCTCCTTCTCCTTGTTTTGTAACGGCAGCCCTCAGCTACCCCGTTTCTTAAGGTGTTGATAGGCTACCTCAACCCCATGCTTTAGCTAACTCTAATCCTGCTTGCTCTCTCTCCTTTGGAGGGTTACAGCAGTCTATCAACACTCCCTTACGTAACCAGGTTACTTCGGGCACTGTTTTGCATGAGTTTGAGGGAGCCTCCTTTTCTCACTGTGATAACCTCTCCTCTCGGAATGACCCATCGGCAGGTAAGGTTATTTGTAGTGCTGCCTTTATGCCTGTCACAGATCAGCCTTACTCTTCGAGTGTTAGTTCCTTGCATGTCGGGGTGGGATCAACAATCGATGAGCGCCCCCTCACTCCTCACGTTTATCCTTCCCCATTCAACCTTGGCGCTCCCAATAAAATGACGTGGAGCTCGTGCCGAGTTTCCGTCATTAATAAGGGATCTAACACGCAGTCGCAGTATAGACCTGAAGGACGCCTACTTTCATGTCGATATTGTGCGAGAACATTGGCGCTTCCTTTGGCTACGGTCTGGCTCCGAGAGTTTTCTCCAAAATAGTAGAGACAGCACTACTGCACCTACAAAGGAAGGGCATCAGGGTTCTGGCGTATCTGGACGATTTATTGATATTAGTCTGCAGAACTGGCCATGGCTCACACGACGGAGACCATGGTACACCTGTCCACTCTGGGGTTCACTCTGAATTTAGAAAAGAGCTCCCTGTGGCCCTCTCAGGTAGTGAGTTCTAGTAACAGTGATCGAGCAAGATGGCGCCAGAGTGTTTGTTGGCCTGCCGTCGCTTACCTGCCCTACGTGTGTTCTGTTTTGTTTTGTTGTTATGTTTGTCAGTTTGACAGTTTTAGTTCTCCCAGAACCACAGGCAGGGGTGGGGGTTTAGCGACAACCTTTAAGAATCGTTACAAATGCCGTTTATTGCCGGTTGATAATTACTCTAGTTTTGAGCTGCAAGCTTTTAAGATTGAATTGTCCTGTCCGCTGCTTTGTGCACTTGTGTATAGACCCCCAAAGTATAATTGTGAGATCCTCTCTGGCCGGTTCCACAAATACTCTGTCGTTTGTTCCACAGCCTGCTACTCCCCAAGATCCCCATCCACTTGAACAAAGCACACACCAGAGATCGCAATCACCAGAATTCTAAGCACCTGCTCATCTTTCTCTGTATATAGCCATGACTGTCTTGTAGCCTCATTGCGAGGTATTGCCAATTTCTCATTGCATGCTAAGCGATATATATTATTGGATCTCTGGAACAACGGTTTGGTTTTTCTTCTGTCTGACTCTTTTATTTGGATTTGCCCTTTTGTACTTTTGCCTGTGTGTTTGAAATCTGCCTGCCCCGTGACTTCTCTATTGGATTTTGGATTTGATTCAAGTGAACACAGCATTGTCCTCCTACATAAATAAGTACTGTATTGCAGTTTAGAGAAATAGAACGCATCATAATTTTCATAAATAATAGTCGTATGCATTAGCTAAGAATTGCATTAGCCACTGTTAGTACACTGAACTGGGCTAGCAGCATGCTTGTTTGGACAATGACAATTATTAAAACAATCATTATTCTGTACTGTTGGAAAACAACAGAAGTTATACTGATTAGTCATTCTATATGTAATTATTTGGCATGCTTAGCCATAAGTTACATGTACGTTTATTCGACTGACCAAAACTACTATAAAACACAATACACTAGTATCGAATTCTTAGGCAAGATCACAGACCTTTTAGACGATGAACATTACATTGCGTTACACAAAAAGTAACTATGTACTTACTTAAACAAGTGTAGTGGATATCTCTTGTCGAAAAGTAGTTCTTCTCAAATACTGAAAACATGTTTTTGCCGCGTTTTGCTTACATGAACCCACACACGGAAACTGCTTCCGGTTTAGGTATTTTTTTAGATAACTACGTCACCGATCCCTGTGAAGGTACCACTCGCTGTTCGTGGCGTGCTTGTATTGTTCATGCCACTTCTCATTTCTCCAGGTCGCAATTGCAAATTAATTCCTTATACCTGTTTTTAAATAAAGTTGTAAAAAAAATGAAAGACATAAATTAGGAAATATCCTTGAATAGCAAATATACAAAATATTTTTAAAAATCCGTTGGCGCAGCTGTGAAATCAGAGGAGAATTTGAACGTTTTCATTCAGTTTATCTTTCATTACTGGTCAGAAAAGTTTATTATGTTTAATCAAGTTTATGATTGACATTACCAAGGCTGCAAAAATGATAACAAATACAGTATTTCCAAGATGTTACCAATTTTGAAGATGTTTCTCACTGTTGGAAATGACAGATATAATCATAATTAATCATTAATAAATTAACTACAATGCTACATTTCCAACAGCCATGATTGCCATATTTAACCTTTATCGCATCCATAATTAGTACATTCATAAAGATCACAATGCCGGATTCATATTTTTAGAATAGAATGCATTTTATTGTCACTTTACACAAGTTCAACGAGAATAAAAGCAACTCCTTTCCCTGTGGCAACATATATGTAAGATAAGTAGGCTATACAACATAAAATAAGTAGTGTAAAAAAAGGGAGGGCAGGGTAAGGCACCGTCTTGAGATGGTATATAGGTACATAGGCTATAAGAAAATAAATGTGTTTTTATATACAGTGTGATATACAGTACATTGTGGGTTATTTTTATTTTATTTCACCTTTATTTCACCAGGTAAATTGATTGAGAACACGTTCTCATTTCCAATCGCGACCTGGACAAGATAAGGCGCACAGTGCAAGGCGACATGAAGTTACAGAGAGTACAAACATACAAGTATACGCACAACCTGCACTACATCATAGAAGGTCTCTGAACTGATTCACTCCCACTTTTGGGGGAATAACAAACCGCCATACAGTCAATGACAGTATATGCATACAGTATCTGATCGAGAAAGTGGACTAACTACAACATGCCAAAGAATTGTTGTTTGGTTGGGTGCACCAATGTTCAAATTCTTTTTTTTGAAATTCATTATTTTGCCATGTAAAAAGAAATATCCAGAAACAAGGCAATTATGGCTGCAGCTAGCTGTACTGTACCATCGAGAAGTCTGTATCTCCACACACTTATGTTTATGGACAACATTTCATATCAGGTAGGCCTAAGAAATTAATATTTAGTGACATGTAAAGGGGTGATAAAAGGGGATGGGTGGAAATAGGTAAGTAAGTATTTTACTTTTATTGGCATAATCATAGCTAACATCAGCGTCTTGTGATTTCCAGCATGCAACCTTAAACATAGGCTACAGATTATTTGTATTGCTGTCCAGAAAAGTGTACTCAGTACTCTAAATATAAAGACATAATATATACATTTAAAGCTGTTTACTTTCAAAAACAAAGTAAAATCATTCACTGGCTTAACACCTGGTTACTCGATGAGGTACAAGTAAATGTCCGGGTAAGACACCTCTGGTACTGGGTCGAGTTGTTACACCAATTTGACACGGGGAGAATGAAGCGACTTGTTTTTAAATTGACCAAATTAAGTTTGTGTATGTATCTTTCACGCTCTATGGCAGGCAGGGTGGACATATAATTACTTAACATATAAGTGATTTTGTAAGTTATTCACGCCTGCCGGCTGACTATGGACGTTGTTTTGTGCCGCTATTTTGTATTGAAGTCTAGTCAGAGGCTGTTTCTCAAAACCAAGAATGCAAAGAACGGACTTGTGTACTTGGGGAGAACGCTTTTGCTAGTTGTTCTTGGAAGAATGAACTCACAAGGTGACAAGCACACAGAACGCTGCTGACAGTTTGAGACAATGTTTTCTAGCTGGTATTGCGCAATAATACCCCTGCACAGATGCGGTCTGCAGTACCCAAACAACGACAATTATTGAAAATAACAGCCAGGCTTTTTCAGAACGACAATATGCTATTTTAGCGTTTGTCTCTGTCTATGTACGTTCATTATCTTATAAAGTTGACTTAGCACTTGACTTCAATAGTGGTCAAGCAGATATAAATGTTAATGTATGAAACAGGGTTGGCTCGCTAGCTAACTTACACCCGCAGGCGCTTATGCTTATGAGATTCTCACTTTCTGAAAACATTTGAGCACATTTTCGATTCGTCATAAATTGTCATTAAAATGTTTGAAATATTTGAAATCTACACAGTTGATTTCTTGCATTAAATGTTCTCAGAAGTGAATTTAGTGATGAAATAGCGTACGAAATTATAAAAAAAACGACTTTCTGTATTGACCAGGGCCCGGTTCCCCTATAACGTTCACTCTTAGCCCGCTAGGAAGACTCAAAAAGATATATCTTACCGAAGTTGTTTATGTTCTTAAGTGTGTTCCCCGAAATCTCCCTTAGGAAACTTCTTAACACGCTGCCTCTTAAGTGTGATGTTACAAGGTGCTGTCCCAAGGGAAGGTGCTGAATGTGTTGTCATCGATTGCTCAGGAAATCGATTTTTCAGTTCACGCGAGGTGCAATACGGTGTTAAGAAAGACAACACCTAATATGTAAATGAAACATTCCTCAAATTATTCCAGTAACATTTATTTTAGCATAGTTGAAGTTATCAGTAAAACATAGACTACTAATTAAATTATAAAATTGTCAGTAATGTGTTCACACAAGATGTTGTTACTGGTAGACGAACCGGGTATCCCTCGCTAACCATCCACTCTCCTCATCCCGTTGTCCCGCTGTTTGACGTGGGTTTAACGACTTCTTAAAATGATGTAATACACTTTATATTTTTTTGGTTTACAGTTCCTAATCTGATTTTGGAATGTGTTTGTCTTTATAGTTGCTGAGCAACAGTTACACCAGTGACCGTGTCTGTGTGTGTTTGTTCGCGCATTTTCATTAAAAATACTTGATCATCAACAAGATTGTATGTCATTCTGTCATCCTTAATGAGTCAACAACTGATTCTCTATTGCCATCGGAAACCTACGCATAAAATCTTGCTCTATCTATGAGATACCTTATTTATCCACAAGGAAATTAAGCAGTGTCAATCTAAGTGCACTGCACATTCATATATAAAGGCTCCTTTGAAGAGGCTGCGTAAAGACATTAGTTCATAACGTACATTATCTGTGTGTTTGACGACGCGTAAGGCTACGCATAAGCTATGCATGAGGCAAAGCAGCAGAAAGGGAATCCTCTGACAACCATGTGACCTACGTTCAATGCCCAATAAATTAATGAAGATGAATCAGCAATGTGACGTGCTAATTTGGGCATATGTCAACTTTTGACTGAGAAATTCTAAGGTGTAGGCTCCTTCGCCAACCTTAAGAGAAGCATGTCAATGATTGGCGTTGCATAGACCACTTATGGAATGGACACAATGGCATGATAGAGTAAAGGTTTAAAGGATTA
>JACXGM010028417.1:0-14219 GCA_016801145.1 Umbra pygmaea | reverse complement strand
TGACGGCACACACCGCCCTCTCACATTTGGAAAAAGGGAACACATATGTGAGGATGCTGTTCGTGGACTACAGCTCAGCATTCAACACTATTGTTCCTGCTAAGCTCATTTCCAAGCTCAGGATCCTGGGTTTTAACTCCTCCCTTTGCAACTGGATCCTGGACTTCCTAACGAGAAGACCCCAGATGGTGAGAATGGGAAACCTTACCTCCTCCACAATGACCCTGAGCACCGGAGCCCCACAGGGCTGCGTACTCAGCCCCCTCCTGTACGCTCTGTTCACTTATGATTGTGTGGCCACACGCAGTTCCAACACCATCATAAAGTTTGCTGATGATACAACCATCCTAGGTCTCATCTCCAACAACGATGAGACTGCTTACAGAGAAGAGGTAAGAGCCTTGGCTACCTGGTGTCAGAGCAACAACCTCTCTCTCAACGTCAGCAAGACAAAAGAGATTGTAGTATACTTTAGGAAGCAGCAGAGAGAGGGTCCTGCCCTCATACACATCAATGGAGCTGAAGTAGAGAGAGTTTCAGAGTTCAAGTTCCTCGGTGTGTTCATCAGCGACAACCTCACATGGTCCAGACAGTCAATCTCTGTAACAAAAACTGCCCAAAAGCGCCTATACTTCCTGAGGAGACTCAAGAAGTTTGGCATGTCTGTCAGGATTTTAATAAACTTCTACAGGTGCACCATTGAGAGCATAAATAAACTTGACTTGACTTGACTTGATCCACCTCAATGTCTCCACATGCCTCCTCCATTGCTCGCAGGAGTGGCACGTGTGCATGTGTAGGCGGTCATAGACCTTCCACCGCCATGCCGAAAATAATTCCCCTATCAGGTTGAGGACCGGGAAATAAGGGGGCAGTAGAAACTGACATTATCCCAGATGAAAACGAACATGGGCTGCCCTGGTTGGTCCTATGTGACCACGGCATGTAGTGCATGCAGAAATGTCAGTATGTGTGCAGTGTTGTAGGGACCCAGGGTGGCATGGTGATGGAGGACCCCCTGACCACTAATGGCTGCACACATCGTGATGTTGCCCCCGCACTGCCCGGCGACATTCTCGATGGCCCTTTGGCCGATGATGTTTCAGTCCCGATGTCTGGTTTTTACCAGAGTCTCTTTCTCTATGTCCTCTCCCTCTTCCCTCCCGTCTCTTCCTCGTTCTCCTCTCCCTCTTCCCGTCTCTTCCTCATCTTCTCCTTCCCCTTGGTCCTTCAGCCTCCATATTCAAGATTGTCTCACGACAGCTGCTCATACCTGAATTATATATAGTGACTGATTGGTGTTCAGTTACAGGTTAAGTGTTTTACGATGTGTGCGGGAGTGTTGCTAATGTCATGTGTGTTTTAACTATTGAATGGACGAGCTGACTGCAGAGTGTTTCATCATTGGCCAAAGTGTGTAACACATGCACGATGTGTGTAGTGTTTTGCACCGTGTGTTACACAATTGTTTACGGTGCCATGCCGACATTGTGTTTATTCATTTGGTGCCTGAGTGTACCAAATGCATGCAAACGTTACGGTTTCAAAGCTTTGTTATGAGCATTCACTTTTAGTGTTTTAGTAATCGGGAAAAACTGTAATATCAATGCACTAGTGGTATACTTATTAGTGTACTACTTTAATACTTGAGTATTAGACTAAATTGGCCCACTTTTTAGTATATA
The DNA here is from genome assembly GCA_016801145.1 of Umbra pygmaea. NCBI lineage: Eukaryota > Metazoa > Chordata > Actinopteri > Esociformes > Umbridae > Umbra > Umbra pygmaea. Next base: position 12,534 of record JACXGM010028417.1, on the reverse strand, counting down.
AAAGTATACTATTATGTATACTTTAAGTGTAAAAATAGTAAATTTGAGTACACAAATAGTTTATATTTAACTTTTATTTTATACTGCAACTATACTACTAGTGAACTTATAGATATACTGCTAGTTTACTAGTTATATACTTGAATTTAAAAATGTATATATTTAATTTACCTTTATTAAAACAGGTAAGCTGACTAGCAATTCGTTTTTTACAGCAACAACCTAGGAACAATTACTTACCCAATGACACACGACAGTTTTGGCTGAGACAATATAGGGTTAGACGGGATTCGAACTTGCGACTGAGCCATCTGCGCCATACAGTTCTAGCCCTTTTTTTTTAAAGTGTACTTAACATCAAGACAAGACAAGGCAAGGCAAGTTTATTTATATAGCACATTTCATACATAGTGGCAATTCAAGGTGCTTTACATAAACAGGAAAGCATAACAATTTAAAACAGATTAAAGATAAAATTAAAGCAATTTAAAATAAAAATGAAAAACAATTAGAATAGTACAGTTTAAGAAATAAAAGAGACTGAATGAACCATAAAAATATAGTGCAATCAGTTCGGACTTAGCACAGTGTTCATTCAGTAAATGCGTTGCTAAACAGATGTGTTTTGAGTCTGGATTTAAAAGTGACTAATGTCGGAGACCATCTGATCTCCTCTGGGAGCTGGTTCCAGCTGCGGCTGGCATAGTAGCTAAAAGCAGATTCTCCACGTTTTGAGTGAATCCTTGGTATCTCTAGCTGATGAAATCCTGATGATCTGAGTGGTCTGTTGGGTTTATTAAAACAGAGGCGTTTCCAGCATTGACGGACATCCGGGGTTTAGCCCAGACCATCTTATGCAAATACGGGGGATCACTTGAAGAGTTTTTTTACAGTAACACTTTGCTTTCAGTCAAAGCACATCTTAATTGTGTGAGACTTTCCAGATGGATTTATCTTAAAACACACTGTAAAAAAATTCTGTAATTTTGCAAGGGAATTCTACAGTAAAATACTGTTTTCTTGACATACAGAACATTACTGTAAACAGTAAAGTGTTGAGGGTGTTACAGCACCTCCCTCTGCAAATGTTTGTAATTACAGTATTTAACTGTAAACTGGTACACCAGCTTAAGTAATCAAGGACTAGTTGATTAGTAGACAAGTTGAATCAGGTGTGCTACCTTAAATATATGGATTGGCTTGTGGTACTTGAGGAGAGGTTAACACGTGATCACAAATGTGTCCTTCACAGCAAATAACTGGTCTCATGTGGAATTGTTTGAAAACAGATTCATTTAGCTCTCAGCTTGCTAGTTGTTAGTTTATTTAAGTTTAACATTACCAATGCTGTAAATATACAGCACTTTACTGGCAACTCTGCTGCCTGCAATCTACTGTAAACATCAGAAAATACAGTAATTAGCTGTAAACTAGTAACACATTATCAATGCTGTAAATATACAGCACTTTACTGGCAACTCTGCTGCCAGCAATCTACTGTAAACATCAGAAAATACACTAATGAGCTGTAAAATAGAAACACATTACCAATGCTGTAAATATACAGGACCTTACTGGCAACCCTGCTGCCAGTATTCTACTGTAAACGTCATAAAATAAAGTAATGAGCTGTAAAAAAAAAAACACAACCAATGCTGTAAATATACAACACTTTTCTGGCAATTCTGAAACATTGTGTGCCAACCATAATAGCAAAGCCCTTTCTGTTTGGTGTTATCCTCCATGGACTGTGGGACCTGCCTGCTTACTTTTGGTCTTACATGTCAGCCAAGTAAAGGGTTTTCTTCAAAATCTGGCTGAGACATGTTGCTAAGTTAGAATACAGTAATGGGCTGTAATCTTGTTCACAGCAACACTGCTGTAATTAAACAGCTCTTTACTGGCAAATCTGCTGCCAGTATATTACTGTAATTAAACAGCTCTTTACTGGGAACTCAGCTGAAAGTATATTACTGTAATTTTACAGCAAAATTTTTTACAGTGTAGTTGAATATAATATGAACTGTTGTGTATTGGTATATTACGCTTTAAGTCAACAAAACAATTGTCCTAGAGAGTTCAATCTCTTTTCACCTGCTCCTGTTGCTCTCCCTTCTCATAATGTGTTGTTGTCTCTTTCTCTCTCCTTCCACCAGAAAGCTACCAGAGACAAAAGGTGTTTAATGATAATTTTAGTTTAACATTATGCAAACACACATACACTCTCTCAACAAACATACACACATTTAACATACACTATTCACCTCTTGCTGTCAATCTGGTGTCCTTCTCATTACTTGTTAATTTCACTCTCATTGCTTGCTGTTGTCCCTCTCAACGCTTGCTGTTGTCCCTCTCATTATCATCAAGCATTAATATAATATGTTTATGGTATTATACAAATATTCTCCTGAAGTTTCCTAATATCAATGCTTATCCTATGAGGGACTATTAAAGTGATTCATCATGCACAAACCTTGACTTGGTGTAGCTGTATTTTAAATGCATGAAGTACACACATTTAATGAAAAATGTGACAGCAAAAAGCAATATTCACAACCTTTGAAAATATATGTACAGTACTTTTATTCATATTGTATTAACATGTTATAATGTATAAATGTTTGTCATTTGAGCAATCTGCGTGGAAGAAATGCTTTGACCCAACTCTACATGCCCCCCTCCCCCTCACTAGCTAGCCTTTCCTTCCCCTCAGCAATTTTCTGAAGAAACCCTTCTGACCTCTGCTACTTACCTAAACCACTTGAAAACGAAACACGTGTCTCAAAGATATTGTTGTTGGAAAGGGTGGTATTTAAAACATAGTTAATTAACCTGCTAGTATTTATTTTTTAAACAAGGTAAACTTGGAGTCAATGGGGCTGTAGTCGTTAGGGCTAAGTAGATCATACTTATAGTTTACTGGTTATATATTATTGTTGCACTTTAAAGTAAACTACTAGGATTCTTTTTAGGTATTAGTGTTTATACTTGAAATACCTTTAAATGTACTTTAAATAGAGTTGACGTTAATGCGCATACACTACCAGTGGACTAAACATATAAATACTCACAAGACAATATTCTCCGGATTGAAAATAACTGTTTTCTTTATTAATAAAAAATTTCTAAATATATATTGTTTTAGAGTAAGCACAACTACAAGCCAATTATTCTTAAACATTCTGTATAAAGAAAGAATACTTTTCTTATCTTGATCAAAAGACTTAAGTAAAAATATAGGGCAAATATTCTTAGACTTTTCTGTATATTAGTCAGTATAAGCCAAGTATACTTAAAAGTTCTGTATAAGGAAATAATACTTTTCTTTAATATAAAACCACATATACATGTGTGTATATGTAATATATATATATATATATATTTTTTTTTTTTTGAGAGTCCATCTCTAGATGCTGTACATATTATCTGCATACTGTCAACAACATTTTAACAAACTATCTACTAACCCTAACCCTAATCCTAACCTTAACCATTCCCCTTATGTTAAACCTAACCTCAACCATTACCCTAAAACATATTCTAAACTTACCCCTACCCTTAAAATACAGAATTAGTTGCTTATCAACAGATGGTTTTGTTGATAGTTTGTTGATAGTCATATCATCAACAAACTATCTGTAGAGCACATACAGATGGAATGTCAGACTCTCCAAATAAAGTGTAACATATACATACATACACATATACATATACATACATATATATACACATATACATATATATACACACATGTATATGTGGTTTTATATTAAAGAAAAGTATTATTTCCTTATACAGAACTTTTAAGTATACTTGGCTTATACTGACCAGTATACAGAAAAGTCTAAGTATATTTGGCCTATACTTGTACTTAAGTAAAGTTTTAAGTACAAGTATAGGCCAAATATACCTAGACTTTTCTGTATTCTTGTCAGTATAAGCAAAGTATACTTAAGTATAATTTTGTAAAGTATATCTCTGACGAGTGTATAAAAAGTAGACTGAAAGCATACTCTTTTATTCTTAGTAATAAATATACTAATAGTACACTTGAATAAACTTCTTTTTCGTAAGGGTGTATTTACACTATTCTACTATGGTGCTGAGTTTCCCCTAAGCTACAGTACAGAACCACATGCCAAGACTTGGTTAGTTTGACTCAATGTTTATATGTGTATATATGATGTTCATGTTTTATATACATGAAGGTGTTGTTAAATCTCAAGTGGAATTAAATGTCTGAACTTTAAGATTGTCAAAATGTACCTAAAAGGGTGGTTCATTACAGTAATTATAAATAGTGACCCATGTTGCATACATTTTAAAATAGATCACTGAAACAACCATGCAACTCAGATGTAAGAATTACACCATATGCAAAGAAGTTCAGAAACATCAGTGCTAGAAGGAAGACCAAGAAATAGGAATAGAAACTCCTTAATCATTGCCTCATAGTGAGAAGTGCAGAATTATATCCTTTTTTACTGTAAGTGTGTCACGGTGTCGTAAGGATGGGTAGGAGGCAAGTGCGTTTGTATAAACAAAAGTAATTGATTAACTCAATGGTACGTGGCCAAGGAGAAAAATAGAAACAGAGCATTACGCCTAGGACTTAAAGAACTAAAACATAACAAAATGCTGAAGGTCAAACAGACCCGGAATAAACATAAACATCAGGTAAACTTCACTTGGCAAAGGCAAAACTTAATAACAGGATCCATAGAACTGTACAGGAGAATTACTCACAGAATACTGATGCAGGATACTAAATACCAAAGACAGCAACGATGACAGGAAACACAATGACCGACAAGGAACTAATCAAACACAGGTGACTTGAATAGGGCTAGGCAGAGGCATTACCAATACAAGGCTGCAAACAATAATGAACTAATTACACAGAGTTCTACATAGTAGAATTCATGTGATTCTACCTAAAATGCTTTTACCTGAATCCCCACTAGAGGGTGCTAGAGCCTGAAATATCAAGACCCTACTAACCTTTACACACTAGGACAAAAATATAACACCACTAGGGAACAAAGTGAAATGATAACACAGAACATCCTGCCCAGTTTCAAATGGCAGGAAAGAGACAACTCTGACCAGTGTCAAAGGGCAGGAAGGGGGAAACGTTACAAAGTGAGCTTTGTAGTTGAACATCAGTAGGTTTTAAAAAAGTTTTGCCATGGATGTAGTGGCAGTATACAGTACTGTCATCAGCATCAAAATGAAAAGTACACTTTCACACAGGGTCACATTTTATAGTAGTTATATACAAAGTTAATAAATAAGAACCCACAATTAAACCCTAAACAAGTCCTTTGTGAACTTCATTTAATGGATTTGCATTTCCAGAGCATTAGTGATCTATTTTTCAAATAGCCTAATAGGGTAAATTAGTTAGCTGGGTTAGGCAAGGTGGATTGGTGTTTAAGGCATCTGACTGGTGTCCGTAAAGACCTTAAATTAAATCCCTGATCACCAAGGTGAAACCTCTGTCTTTCTGTCTGTGAACAAGGCAGTTAACCCTATGTGACATGTTCACTCTGTATCAAGCTTGATAGCTGAAGTAATGAGTTTGGAGGCAATGATAGCATTCAAAAGATGATTTAGGGCTTATATTTTCTTTCTCACAGTGTAATTTTCTTTTTGGTGATCACAGAAAGATTACAGTTTTTCGCAGACATTAATACACTCTGACCAAATGCACACAAAGAGAGATCAGATGTTTAAGCTCACATTCCAGAACAATGAACCCTCTCTGAGGAACCAAGCACACATTGTAGTTACTTGCTTCAACTCAAGTTGTGATTCCAGTTCACTCATGTTGTGAAACACTACACCCAACACTCAATGTGTGAGCACAACTGTCTTTGAGGAAACACCGGTGCCATTTGTGAGAAAACATGAGTCACCAGAGAGAACACAATGTACCAATGCAGTACATCACACTTCACCAGTACAAACCCAGTTAAATAAACTGTCCACCCAGCTCTGCTGTTCTGTCAATTACAAAAAAGGGGAACACGATGATTGTTAAGGAGAAATGCAGCAACAAAGAGGTAGGGGAAAACATAGAGGGTGAGGATGATGAGGTATGAGGGAATATTCCAAATGAAATAAGAAGCAAACTGGTTGATAGCGTAATCAAACATGGGATGAGTATGGATGAAGCTGGGCAGTGAGTGCAACCCAATGTGAGACGCTTTACTGTGGCAGGAAACATCAGGAGATTCAGGACTACCAACCTGTGAGTGTGTATGAAATGACCAGGCACAAGATTTGGCTTTCAAAGATCAACAAGAGTACTGCAGGTTTGCACATGACATTGTATTTTTTCATACGGGGTTGAGAGAAGACCCCCTGCTGGTGGGAGAAACTGTCTCTTCACCCAAGAACAAGACGCTGAAACATGGTGTTTCTTGATGCTGTGTATGAACATTTATTTCCACCCCCAGAGAGACAACATAAGGCTCCAGGCCACACAACGTAAGCTTTCATATGGGACAGTGTGAGTTTCCACCATGCAGGCCTGATCCAACAATGGTTCATCAACCACCCCTAGATCCAAATACTTTTTCCTGTCACCATAATCCCCCTTCCCCAATCCAATTTAGGAATTTTTCTCAGCTTGGAGACGGAATGTGTATGATCAGAACTTGTGGCCAAATCAACATGACAGCCAGGACAATGGCTGAAGTTTGTGTATTTTTTGTTGCTTGTTGATACCTAATGTATGTGTTACGTATGAATCCATATATAACGTTTGGGTGGTCAGGTTAATATTTTATGTGAAATTAAGTTCTTCTTTACTGGACAAGTTGGTAGATTCTTTTTGTTGGAAGTCTCTTCCATTTTGATGAGAGTTTTATTTTTCTAAACACAGTGTGTTCTTAATGCTCAGTGTGAACAACAGATACGATATATGTGTGCATTGTTGAGAAGTAGATTCTATATAATCATGTTTAAATACAGTAAACTGTTTAGAATGGTATTACTAGATGAGTGTTATACAACTAAGGTTTGAGACCTGTTATGCTGTCTGAAGGCAGACAGGGAGAAAGTTCAGGGTCAAGTTGGTGGTGGATGAGGTGGGCTTTTTTTTAAAAAGTGGTGGTTATATTAATGTTAACAAGCCCTGATTGATCACTATGTAAAGCACTTTGAGTTCCTTGGAATAATATATAAGTTGAATGCATTATTATTATCATTATTATTAAGTTATGCAGGAAGGTTGTTATGATATAGTTATCTTACGGTTTTTTCCAACTGCCTACACACAAAATCTTTTTTTATCACACAATTTTTAAAACCTTTCACTCAAAGTTCAAAACTACACACCAAATCCAGAACCGTAAGCCAGGGACGTGCACAGACATTTTGAGGGGCAGGGGCTCAAGTGAAAAAAAGGGCACTTCTCATAATTACGTATTTTTTTTAAAACTTTTTATAAACAAAAAAGTATATATATTAACACAACTCTGACTTCCTTTTTTAAAAGATGTATACAAAATAATCAGTTCACACAGAAACCATGGGCATGTTTTACTAATAATTTGTTTATTTTTGCACAAGGCACTACATCATTTTAATTATTTTGGTGTTATCAGAATACATAACACTTTAAAATCAACACAAATATTCACTCTAAATGGAAAAGGTCTGTTGCTGCAGTTTTCTGTAGCCTTGTGCGAACTTATTCAATAGAATTAGACTTCTACACTGTAAAAAATGATACACCATATCTACTCAATAAAATTAAGGCAACAGATTACAAGCAATTTTATTAATTAAATATTAATTAATTATTTCAATTAACCATTGTAGGTAAATAACAAACTTAAGTTACATTTAATTAATTCAATTGCTTGTAATCTGTTGCCTTAATTTTATTGAGTAGATGTAGGCCTTATTTTGTACAGTGTAGAATGTCCTTTCCAGTGCAAAAAATAATATTTTTAATTTAGTAGTTTTTCTTATCATAGCCTACATATTTATTTTCCTCGATTTACTGAAGCCTATATGTAAAACTACTGTCTATGTGTAAAACGCATTTACAGCTGCATAGCTAGCACATTGAGCGTCTGGCTCGCTCATAGGCTGCGCTGCGGCAACTGCACATCTAATGGCGCGGGCGCCACTGACGTGCGACCAATAAGCCAACTCTTTACGTCAATACACGTCAGAGCCCGCCAAGGGGGCGTGGGTGGCCTCAGACTATAATAGTCCCCGAAATTGCAATTATAGCAGGTCTTCGTTCATTCATAGTCTGTCTGACGATATTAGAAGCAATGTATATCTGTCATTGATTTGCACTGAATTAATTCTAAAAAATACGGAACAAAGTGCCTTCCGTATCAGTTCAATACGGAACAAGACTTTTATGTGTCAAATACGTTAATTGCAAATACGAGTTAATTTGCAAAAAATAAACATTTTTATCAAGATCCTATGTTTAGGTTCAGTAAATGAACTTATATAACATTATAAGTTATATAACATTATAGGTGTGCTGGACTAACCAGAGCTCTTCCTTTTAAAACATACTTTGTTCCTATATTTTTAAGTATATGCATTCTTTAGGTATGAATAAAATACAATCCGTTTTTGTTTGTATGTATTTTCTACACTTTAGTGAGATGTCTGTCCGGATTTGTGTATAAATGCAAGACGACACATTAGGCTATTCAATTTGTTCAGGTTTTCTGTTTGTTTGTGAATGTGGGTTTCACAAGATTTGTCATTGCTTGCACAAGAGCGCATAAGAGGTAGGGCTGCAGCTATCAATTCTTTTTGTAATCGATTAATCTAGCACTTAAACGATCGATTAATTGATTAATCGGATACATTTTCTTGTGTGTTTTTAAACAAATAATGCATAATGAAAATTATGTGGCTGTAAAATTATCAAGCATTTGGCTTTTATAAAAAAAGGGTATTTATTCCAACTCCAACATTTGGCTACAAAACTAAACCTATGTATTGCAATTTTTACCCATTTAGTGTTTATAAGTACCCTGGAAATCCAGAGTTCTCGCGAGAGCACAATTTGAATTTCCTTAGCAAGTTACTCTGGCACCGAGTAATTCTGCTCATTACCTATGCCCTTGTAGCCGAGCTGCACCAATCACATCGGTGTATCAGATATAGGCGTGCCAGAGGCGTGTTAAACAGATGACGACAGCACTGCGACAAGTCATTAGTAAACATTGTAAGATAGCTATGGATGAACACCAGTTGTTTAAAACGGCTTTGGACACTACAATGAATGAGTTAGACCTGGCTTTTGTTTTTTTTTAAAGAACGTTTTTGCTGTTTTGCCGAGCTGATACGGCAAGTTTTTCATCTACCAGTTAGCTCCGCCATTGGGGCTTAGCGAAAAACCACTGGTGATAGGTTGTAGTGTTATCCAATTGTATACAGTGAGATTTTCAAATGCATGCTTGGTGCCGCCCCTCGAGTTGGGTCATTTTAATTACTCGATGCCAGACCCATATATCCTCCGGATTTGGGTCTGGATTTTTCCAGGCCAGTTTATAAGTGCCAGTGCTATATAGCTGTTTTACAGTAAGTCAACTTACTGTAAAACATGTAAAACTATGATTACAAACTTAAATAGTAAAGGCCATTTGGCATTAGTTTTGTCTTTTTAAATACAACATTACAAAAAAGGATTGCACCTATTGCAAATTACCCACACGAGTGAGTGAGTGCCCAGTCAGACTAGTTGCTTCATTGCAGTTTGGTACGGCACAGAGCCGCCGGCAGATGTGTGGCGAGCTGGCATTTGCCCCAGTACTTTTCAAAGCGGTGTGGCGCCGCACTACCACATTTAACTCTTCAAGTGATTTCGACGCTCGTGCGTCAAACGCGATTATCTCGCGAACCCTATATGCTAGCAAATAATGGAGGAACTAAAACACCATGCACTGCACTGTATAAAATCAAGGGAAAACAAAACACTACAATATACACATGAAATAACCAAACATACACAGGAGTTTTTTTATTTATTTAACCTTTATTTAACCAGGTAAGTTGACTAAGAACAATGTCTTATTTACAGCAACGACCTGGGAGCAATTAGGGTAAAGTGTCTTGCCCAAGGACAAAACAACATTTTGGCTCAATCGGGAATCGAACTGGCAACCTTCTGACTACAAGTCTGACTCCCTACCCACTACAGTTACAGAGTCAAACTTTTGTTTAAAAGCATAATTAGGACGGAAATGCCACTTAAGATTTTAAGTATTTTTGGTTTCGGTCAAATTGTCTTTTGATTGGGAGTGAGGTTTTATACAATTCAATTAACAGTGTGTCTCTGCTGGCTGCCATTTTGCCAGTCAAAAAGTGTAGATCTCCTTATGCAAATGAACAGACTCGATAGGAGGAAATGTCATGAAGTTGTAATTCCAATGAAAAGCATGCCTTTTAGCTCATAGCAATATCTATTCAAATAATAACGAGGATTTTCATTCAATATATCAGTCTAAATAATCTAAACTTAGCTGATGTAAACTCTCAAGTGAAACATTGTGAAACACCGGAAACAACTACCCACGCGAGACCTCACGTGACTTTTCTGCGTTTTTATTTTTGTTATTATTTCATATAAGGCTACTTTTTCAACCACAAGGTCAATATTGTTTTTCACTAACGACAAAACAACTTATAACCGTGCATTTATATGGAACTAAAGCTTCCATGTTTACTCTCCTCCCTGTTATGTTGCATTTGGAAATCGACACATTAATCATGTCTTTGTCTTTCTATGTTGGTTTCTTTTTAGGTGTGCTGCTTACCATATAGAGCTAAAATCTGTTTTTTTTATACATTATCTGCTCTGTTGTTTTATACTACAGTGTTGTTTTTTGCAGTCGTTGTTTTTGGCTTTTATGATTCAGAATTATAACTACGGTTTGTAGTAGTTTCAATAGGTTTTTGATTCACCTGATCCATAGTGAAAAAAAAAATCAAATCTATAGCACAGATGCCATTCGAGGAGGCATGTACTGTAAATATTATTCTTACATGAATTGTCTGTTTGGATAAATGTTGACTAAGTTACTCAAATGTATGTGAATGATAACAGTTATCTTTCATCAACAAAGCATACAATTAGGACACATACGTTTACCTTCAAGTTCAGGGAAACTTTAGACTGATCCGCAAGAAAGGCGAAATTTTGCCCCACCACTTTTGGACCTGTGGTGCCACCTCTGGTATGGCAGAAATACATACGTTCATTTTCAATAGAACGCTGCAATTGGCTTGCATCACTTGCATTCCGGTGCATTTTAGGAGAAGCATCCGTTCGAAAAATCGTACGGATGCTTTAAATTTCATGCGTTGGTGACACCTACAGATAGTGTAGCTTTGAAAAGGGAATTTTTTATTGCACATATGCATTTTGTTAAATAGAAAAAGAACAGCATTTTTTTTTTTACTTAGGCTAGTTGAAGTATGTTAGCATGTTTTGTAGTATTGTATTTTTTGTTAATAAAATATGTTCTATGCTTAATTACTTTGGTAGCTGATTATAATGTCTTCCCCAAAAGTACGAGCTTGTATGTCACGGCAGACGTGACAAACAAACACGGTCTCGCAAAGACTGCAATACGATATTTGTTTCTCCTTCACATCCCGGTATATACCGTGAATGCATGTTGAAAATATTGTTGCGTGGCTACGTAAAAGTTTAAACATATGTGATGCACATGTGTGTGTGTGTGTGTGTGAAGGGGTTCTATAATCTCTTGCAATTGAACGTGAATACGTTTACTAGTTAAAAACATCAAAGCTAAACATCATATCTAGTCAAACCGCATCACGACATCACTACAAATACAGTATGGGATTAAAATCAGTGAACATCAATGTATAGGCTTAGGCTACGTTACCGTATTTCATCGACGCTTGGTGAAACATGGAGTGGATGTATGCTGAATCATTGAAGTCATACTGTTGTGGTATGCCAGGTCTACTTTACATTGCACCTTGTTCTCTTCCTTTTTAAGTTTGTAATGATCCCAAACTTTAGACGTTCTCTGCCGTTTATGGACATCTTAATTCTCCGCAATAGCGCCAACTAAATTCAAAATGTATCACGCGCTATGGTGTGCTTCCTGAACATTGAACAATGGTCCGTGTGAAACAATTAGATCCCTGCGCGTAACTTATAGTGTGCGTCATAGAAATTTTACGAGGCTTCGAGGCAGAGTTTTTGCCTCGAGGAATATTTGTAATCAAGTTAATCGAGTAACTCGATGAATCGTTTCAGCCCTAATATGAGGAAAAACACTCGGACACTATGTGAATTAATATTACAATAAGGGAAAAGTGTCCAAAGTTACTAAATTACCGTTAATAGTGTTCAAATATAGGCATTATTTTGAAACTTACCGCTACATGTTTTTTCAGGTTGGAGCTGGAATTCTTGTATGTTGAGATGTAAGTTCGTTTTGGTGCACACAGCATGCATCATGATTATTAACTATTCTTTTTGACGTCTTGGAGTGAAAACATAGA
>JACXGM010028416.1:0-14069 GCA_016801145.1 Umbra pygmaea | reverse complement strand
AGCCTACCAGTCTTGGTGGGGACGACGTTTTGCATAATTTGCAGACGAGATGGTCTGACTACGGTCAGACTTTTAAAAAACAAAAAGCTGCCATACTGGCGAGCTGACTTTTCCAGTTTTATCAACAATTTCCTCGCTCTGTGCGGCACTAACTTTCCACTTATCAGTTTCAGTTACGGAAGAATCCACCACGACTCACAAAACAGTAATATTGCCCAACCAAACTTGATACTGTTAAATGATTGGCTGTTAGCGTGTCACTCCCTACGTTGCTACCCAGAGAGAGAGAGAGTGCCTTTGTTTGCACAACCGAAATTGCTTCGCAACCGCAGTTTTTTTCCGAAGAAGCAAAGGAAATTATCGAACGTTTTATCGAACGCATTTTATATTGATATTGATTACGTGTCTATCGCGAGACATATCGTTATCGTTTTATCGCCCAGCCCTAGTCTAAAGATCATCCCCAATGCCCTAGGCAGTAGGGCTGTAACGATACACCAAACTCACAATTCGGTTCGTATCACGATTTTTGGTTCGATACAAACCTCGATTCTTTTTTTTGGGGGGGTGAGAGAAAATATGATATTTTTAGTAAATAACATTTAAAAAACCTGTATAAACTGACCAAAGTACAATATTAACTATGCTAATTATTAAAAATATAGCTAAGTAAAATAAATGAACAGCCAAAGCTATAACAGTTATGTTGTCTTTGTAACAAAATACAGTTGAAAGACAAACGGAACTAAACTCCATTGTGGAGATGATTCGGGCATGTCTCAAATCCTTCTTCAAACAAGTTCTCTTACATTTACAAAGTAAATTAATTAATTAATTATTGGCTTCTGTTTCACATTCACGACTGCTAGACCGCTTTAAAAAAACACAATGCTCCCTAAATGAGAATATATATACACTAACCTAAAGGATGATTAGGAACACCCGTTCAATTTAATGCAATTATCTACTCAACTAATCACATGGCAATTGCTTCAATGCATTTAGGGGTGTGGTCCTGGTCAAGACAATCTCCTGAACTCCAAACTGAATGTCAGAATGGGAAAGAAAGGTGATTTAAGCAATTTTAGCGTGGCATGGTTGTTGGTGCCAGACGGGCCGGTTTGAGTATTTCAAAATCTGCTCAGTTACTTAGATTTTCACGCACAACCATTTCTAGGGTTTACAAAGAATGGTGTGAAAAGGGAAAAACATCCAGTATGCAGCAGTCCTGTGGGCGAAAATGCCTTGTTGATGCTAGAGGCAGGGGAGAATGGGCCGACTGCTTCAAGCTGATAGAAGAGCAACTTTGACTGAAATAACCACTTGTTACAACCGAGGTATGCAGCAAAGCATTTGTGAAGCCACAACACGCACAAACCTGAGGCAGATGGGCTACAACAGCAGAAAACCCCACCGGGTACCACTCATCTCCACTACAAATAGGAAAAAGAGGCTACAATTTGCAAGAGCACACCAAAATTGGACTGTTGAAGACTGGAAAATTGTTGCCTGGTCCAATTGTAGAAAAAAATACTCTGTATTCAATGAAGTTGACTCTAATCGCCCCCCTCCACCCTAAGCTGTCAGGTAACTGGACACAAATATGGATGAACTCTCTAACAGGACTGAAAGGTGTGCCGGCAAAAAATAGACTGTTAACCCTCCAGGGTCTAAGGAGGTCTAAGTACGCCTGGCACAAGGGTGACCTTTTGGCTTCTGGAAAGGTTTTGACCTACAGTGAAATGCCTTCTCATTTGGGATATAGAAGACTCTTAGGTACAATTACAAGAATAAAAATACAAAATTGTGAGACAGTGATTTTTATATATACTGTCTGTACATGTATCCAAAAAATTACAACAACAGATGTTTTAGTTTATTATGTAAATACATGTAAACCATGATGAATAAGGCTTCCAAATGAATATCGGCATGCCCCCAGGGTTCCTGGACCAGTGTGACAATGATTGGTGGACATACAAACAGGACAATATCAAAATGCTGCACCTATTTTCACAATTTTCCTATAGGTTTTAAAAACCCAGCTAATTGTCCCTTCTAAATATTGTTGGTTTTGTGCAGAATTATGTCCTACATCATTGCACTGTTATTTTGTCATTTTTCAAGGTTCACGAGTTAATCCCGTTTGATGCTCTAGATCGTCAGGTCGACCTAAAAGGCTTAATTTTTACCAGAAAACGTTTGTGATGATTTGCTGCCAGCAGAAAAAAAATGCTTATTTTATATTGAAATAGCATACACATTGAATAGTCTATACAAATTCCAAGAAACCTATATCAAATTATCTTTAATCATTTTATTATATGCACCAAAGTGCTAAAAGCGATCACTAATGATATAAACGCTGTAATGCATAGTGTCTGATAAATATAATAACAGAATTATACATTGGTCACGCACTAGTATCGAACCTATCGAAACTAGGCCGTATGTGATCTGGTTGGTTTTAGCTGCATTTAGGTTTTAACTGTGTAGACAGTGTAGAATCTTGCCTATCAAACAGTATTTTAAAAATGACAGTTAAGATGGAACAATTATTTTGTTAGAATGTAGTTCAATTGTTACAGCGCTACAAATAGTATATTTTAACTTCACAATTTAGTTTTAATGATAGAAAAATGCGCTGTTGTACAGTCGCGGTCAAAAGATTTGAGAATGTCACAAAAACTAATTTTCACAAAGTCTCAGTGTTGATGATGGCAATTTGCATATACTCCAGAATGTCATGAAGAGTGATCAGATGAATTGCAATGAATTGCAAAGTCCCTATTTGCCATGAAAATTAATTCAAAAAATACATTTCCACTGCATTTCAGCCCTGCCACAAAAGGACCAGCTTCCATCATGTCAGTGATTGTCTCGTTAACACAGGTGAGAGTGTTGACGAGGACAAAGATGGAGATCACTCTGTCATGCTGATTGAGTTAGAATAACAGACTGGAAGCTTTAAAAGGAGGGTGGTGCTTGAAATCATTGTTCTTACTCTTTCTTTCTCCTTACCTGCAAGGAAACACATGCCATCATCATTGCAATGCCATCATCGTTGCTTTGCACAAAAAAGGCTTTACAGGCAGTAAGTTTGCAGGTTCAATTGTTGTGAAGAAGGTGTCAGGGCGCCCAAGAAAGTCCAATGAATCTCCTTTCCGATTGTTTGAGCAATCCAGAAAACACCTTGTCCGGAGAAGACAAGGTGAGCGCTACCATCAGTCTCACTCACAATTTTGCCTAAGAACACAGCCATGAAAGAATGGGACCCATCCACCGAGAGCAACTTTTCCCAACATCCAAGAACAGTTTGGTGACGACCAATGCTCTTTCCAGCATGATGGAGCACATTGCAATCTCTAAACATTAACCATGTAAGAATGGGCTGCCATCAGTCAGGATGTGGCCCAGAAGTTAACTGACAGCATTTCAGGGCAGATTGCAGAGGTCTTGAAAAAGAAGGGTCAACACTGCAAATATTGACTCTTTGCATAAACGTAATGTAATTGTAAATATACTTATTGAATGGTTGTAATTATACTTCAGTATACCATAGTAACTACTGACAAAAAGATGTAAGAACACTGAAGCAGCAAACTTTGTGGAGACCAATACTTATGCCATTCTCAAAACATTTGACGACAACTGGTTAACCAAGTCAAATGCTTTAGATTAATTTGGATGTGCTCACCAAAGCCACCTGGTGGCCACTCATTATATTTTAAAATTTTTAAAACTCACACCGAAATTAAATTAAATTGCTTGTGGTGTACCTCGGTACAGCCTCTTCCCTCGACAAACACTTTAGACGTGCAACATCTGTATAACTACTAACTCCTCCACCTGATAGCTGATGTGTGGTAAGCGTTCTGGTGCAAAATGGCTGCCGTGCATCACCAAAGTGAATGGGAGTCTGTGTGTGTGATTGTGTATGGAAGTGGGTGTGTGTGTTTACTGTGTGTGACTGTGTATGGAAGTGGGTGTGTGTGTGACTGTGTATGGAAGTGGGTGTGTGTGTGATTGTGTATGGAAGTGGGTGTGTGTGTTTACTGTGTGTGACTGTGTATGGAAGTGGGTGTGTGTGTGATTGGGTCTGGAAGTGGGTGTGTGTGTGATTGGGTCTGGAAGTGGGTGTGTGTGTGACTGTGTATGGAAGTGGGTGTGTGTGTGACTGTGTATGGAAGTGGGTGTGTGTGTGACTGTGTATGGAAGTGGGTGCTACACATTGGTGGTGAATGAGGTGGGCTTCCCCCCATTACTATGTAAAGTACTTTGGGTCATTAAAAAGCGCTATATAAATACAATGAATTATTATTAATTATTACCTCATGGGAACATACTTTCATTACTATACAGCATGCCTTTGAACTTACATGCTCTATTTTCATGTTATTTCAAGCTTTAGTTTTGGGCATGCATAAAATTCCTTTTATAAAGACTACTTGTGTTCATCGTGAAATAAGAGATGAGCTCATCCTGTTGACACTCAAATGGTCTTGAAATAATTGCTTGTTTAAAAAGCGAGCCCTTGTAGGCTGTCATTACTCTTGTATTTTATTATAATAAGGCCTGGTTCAATGCATTGCATCTATTTAATCCTGGCAATTTTGTCTTTTTGTTTGTCGTTTTGTTTGTCTTTTTGCAAGTTAAACAATGATCGCTTATTGTTTTTTGGTATTTTGTTAAAAAATGCTGAAGAATACTTACATGTTGAAGCGCATTGACTTGTATAGGCCTATGTATTAATTACAACTGGGTTTACTAAGGTTAACTGTATAACCTAAAATGAATAATAATTCATTCCAACCAATATGATAAAACCCATACAAAAATGAAAATCCATGCTCGTTTGTGGAATTGGAGTTAATGACAACAATATTAAGGAATGTAAACGTATTTAGACTTGATTCCTGTTCTCATTGCCTAGTGAGGGCGTGAAGCACAATTTATGTATTAATCAAGCATCAGCCATTTTAAACATTAAGAACCCATAACTCTGTTTTCTTAAATGTACCTGAAACAACATTAAATCTATAGAGCCACCTTGTGCCATAATAATAATATAAGGAATAATATTCTGCTAATAGTAATTTTCCATTACAGGTCATTGTATTGTGCATATACTGGTAAAACCACCACTCCCTCCAGAATAACTACATATTTTGCTCAATGAAGCCCTTGTTTTTCTATTTAGCAGTGAAATGGTAGTTGTTGCAGTGGGCCAATATGTTTCATCTCAGTGTGTTCGATTTATATAACTGCGGCACGTTACTGCTTAGTTTCAAAGTTCATCTGCTATAGAGGCTCACTAATGTGGTTTGTAACCGTTTGTTCTGTGGCCAGTTTCCCCAGTTGGGATGAAGATATCTCTGCCCCCTTGTGGTTGGATGTCATACCCACGCAGGCGCAGCTGTAAAGGAGCAGTCGTGCTACTTCGGTTAGGTGCTAGTTAGCACAATAAACAAGATGGGCGGTAGGACGTAGTAAGTTCAAAGCCGCTGCTTCCGTTAGAGAACTATGCTGAAACTGTATGAATCTGACCCATAGGTCCTGCTTCAGAAACTCTCCTCTTTCACACGGTCTCATCAAGCAGCAAACATGCCTGAAACAATATAAGTTAAGATTGATGGCTGTATTCCCCCTGTGTGTGTGGGCGAAGGTCCCTGCCTAAACACGAGCGTCTGGTAGACCTGCACGGCTCTGTGATTGACCCCACGTACGCAGGAGGCTCCAGCGTAGCTGTGCTGCTCATCATGGAGAGGCTACACAGAGACCTGTACACAGGGCTGAAGGTACCCAACAGTCTGACATGGCTCCTGTAGCACTTATGTTGTTCAGGCAGCAGGTCTATATAAACGTCTCTACTGTCTCTTTCTCCCCCAGGCCGGTTTGTCACTGAAGGAAAGACTGCAGATTGCTCTGGACGTGGTCGAAGGCATTCGCTTCTTGCATGGTCAGGGACTTCTGCACCGAGACATCAAACTAAAGAACGTTCTGGTGAGTCAGGGTTAAATGTTTTTTTTTCAAATCATGGTAAACTTGTAAAAGAATTGATCATTTGTTAATCTAATCATTGCTCATTTGTTGATTTAATTTATTTCATGTTATGAAACACACAAGGTCTATGAACAAATGTATCACTCCTAATAAATCAATGGGTATGTCATGTTTTTCTACATTGACTGCATCCACCTACTTCCTATGAGGGTCTGTTTTTCACGTACATTATATGGACAAAAGTATTGAGTAGGCCTGCACGATAAATCGTTATTCAATCGCGATCTCGATTCACCACTGTTCCCGATTTAATTTTAAATGACTTCGATTCTTTCAAAAAAAATGTTTGTACAGACATGTTCAAGGAGTTCAGATAGAGCCTCTATCAGGGCCAAATTTAGTTCAATGTGTTATACGTCACTATTTTTGGTAGCATACTGTACTTAAATGGCCAGTAGGTACTTTATTTTCTTTATTGAAGCCTCTATGTTTACAGGCTTGTGGTGATGTGCAATAGAGGGTGACACGGGATTGGATTTTCAAACCACTACCGTCCCACTCCCACACAATAAATCCTGTCCCATCCCAATCCCACAAAAAAACTGGAAGAAAATCCCGTCCCAATCCCAGAAGGATGACTCCCATTCCCTCCCACTCCCATTTTGTGTTTTTTTTACCGGAATCTGTCAGTTACAGTAAAAAATACAGTACAGATCACAGCATACACTAGCCTGGTTCTACCAGACTCTCGTACATACATTTCATTTGTACAGACAGTCTGGCCGCTCTCCATTGACAAGCTTTAACTTCCTTGAAAGCGGGTACTCTGTTGAGATTCAAAATATTAGATCTGGATCTGCCATAAGCAATTGCTAACGTTTGGTCGTGACGTACTACAACTCAAACTAGCGCAGGACATCAACCTCATCGTTCTCAGCCACTCCCTCTGTTCGCTGATTGGACCGCCAAAAAATTGGCCGGAGAAAACCAGGGAATATTCCACAAACCCAGACGGAGTACTGTAGGAAAATAAAGTATGTAGGAGGGCGGAGCCAGGCTAAGCATACCCACCTAAGTTGAATAAAAATCCAAAATTTAGTTCATGTTATTTTATTGAACTGAAAGCCATTTTAAACAATGTACACACATAAAATTTCCTGTAAATCATCCATGCTAACACACACACAGGCACGCACACACACCTGCGCAGACACGCACACATTATATAGCCTAACCAAATTTTCTATGAGTTTCCATTAAAATGGAGTCCCACAGTTGCTTTGGAAGAACAAGAGAGTGTCCACACATTCCGGACTGATGCTGGTGCGCTTGTCCTCAATTAATCTTCCAGTAACACTGAATTTGTGATTTTCGCGGCAACAAGTGTTTGTGGGAAGCCTTCTTCTCTTATATTATTGGTGGTTGGCATTGACATAAAAACTTTGTGCATTACAGCCACCAACTGTTACGGGTGTATGGAGCTCGTCATTCATTTCACCAGCCACACCAAAGAAAATATGAGAACATATAGATACGGCAAATAGAATTGAGTTCAAAATTTAAAGAAATAGTTATATAAACGTATATTTGCGTATAAAGTTGGGTATCATAATGTTATTACGATTCCCGGTCCCGCCCACTCCCAGTGACAATTTTTCCTGTCCCGTCCCAATCCTGTGATTAATAGTGATTTCGCGGGATTCCTGAAAAAATGTCAGCCTCTAATGTGCAATGTGCTATAGGTGCCAAAGAAATCTATGTTTGGTACTTTCAATTTGTTTTGTTTTGTCATGGTTCATATGTGCAATAAACATTATACTTTGAGAAAAGAACTGTGGCAGAGAATCGTAATATCAATTCTCAGCAAAAAGTCATGATTCATATTTTTCCCTGAATCGTGCAGGCCTAGTATTGAGACACCCCTACTAATGGTGGAGGAGGGATAATGGTCTGACCTCAGAAATGATGTTTTGGCTGAAGATTTCCACAGACACACTTCAAGATATTGTGTAAGGCCCGGTCACTGTCAGTAAAACTCCAACAGGATCAGTGCTCTACAGGACCCTGGTCACTGTCAGTAAAACTCCAACAGGATCAGTGCTCTACAGGACCCTGGTCACTGTCAGTAAACCTCCAACGGGATCAGTGCTCTACAGGACCCTGGTCAATATCAGTAAACCTCCAATGGGATCAGTGCTCTACAGGACCCTGGTCACTGTCAGTAAACCTCCAACGGGATCAGTGCTCTACAGGACCCTGGTCACTGTCAGTAAACCTCCAACGGGATCAGTGCTCTACAGGACCCTGGTCAATATCAGTAAACCTCCAACAGGATCCTTGCTGACCCCCAGCCAGGCCATGTTTTTATTTAAACCTGAAATGGCACACCTGATGAATAAATCAAAGGCTTAATGTATAGTTGACTTATTGAATCAGGTGTGCCATTTCAGGGTGAAAACAAAAACATGGCATGTCTGGGGGTCCCCGAGGAGAGGGTTGAGAACCACTGCTCTACAGGACCCTGGTCAATATCAGTAAACCTCCAAAGGGATCAGTGCTCTAAAGGACCCTGGTCACTGTCAGTAAACCTCCAACAGGACCCAACCAGCTATACTGCAAAGACGATGCTGCTACTCTCTTTTTCACAGAGTTTTAAGCTTTACAGGATCACTCCAGACCCCTAATCAGCTCAAAATCGTTGTGCTGCTCATGTTTTTGACATGACAGTCACAAAAGAAAAGCTCAGCATGTTTGGTAATTCCCAACCGTAAGTTGGCCAAGACTCTTTGTTTAGGTCAATGCAACGTTTTTGAAAATAAGTCTAGATGCGTTGTTTGAATTCCTGATATTTATTTGTCCTGTTTTATTCTCCTATCGTCTCGATTCAAAGATCGACTTGCATCAAAACTAACAATTTGTATTTTCAAAAATGTTGCAGTGACGTAACTGAAGGTTTTTCGGTAACTTCCGGTGGCCGAGTTGAGATTGAAAATTACCACATGCGCTGAGAAGGTGTATTTAGTGACTATCGTGTCGGAAACATGACCGGGACAATGATTTTGAGCTGTCTTAGGGATCTGGAGTGTTCCTTTATTATGATTTTTTAAATATATTTCTGTCCTCCTAGCTTTGCTGCTGAGAAACTACAGAAGCAAACAAACATGAATCCTCTCCATGACATAAAAACAGCCTGTCAAATCACAATCTGAGTCATATGGCCATAAACGCTTGTTCTATTGCCATCATGACTCGGTAAGGCATCAAAAGAGCATCTTAACATAACGCGCTTTCACAAGGCAATTTTGAGGAACCAATGGAAATGTGAAGAGTTTGGACTGCTGTTCTCAAGTTAATGACAGCTGTCAGTCAAACTAGAAAGTTCCGTGAAGTACAGATCCTGAGCTCTGACATGTATAACACATCACTGTACAGCCACCAAGCTCATGTATATATTCCAACGTGTGCGCTTGTTATTTTCCACCTCTGTCATTTCCATGATATTCATCTGGGCTTAACAGTAAAGAGGAGCCAACTCATCTGTCAGTCATGCTTACTTGTTTCACGTCCTCCCACATTA
This sequence comes from Umbra pygmaea, assembly GCA_016801145.1. Classification (NCBI taxonomy): domain Eukaryota; kingdom Metazoa; phylum Chordata; class Actinopteri; order Esociformes; family Umbridae; genus Umbra; species Umbra pygmaea. Next base: position 4,489 of record JACXGM010028416.1, on the reverse strand, counting down.
TAGTTAGATTTAGTTCAGGGCTTGTGTGTACAAAGCACCAAATACCGTTACAAGAATCCTGTTAAAACCTGTTTTAAGATTACAAAAAATGCATGTACATTTTCTTTCAACTTTGTTTAACAAGGGAAATACCTTCTTTTACAACAGTAACTTGTCAATAGATCAATGAGAACATTCCCACCCAGTGGGTTAACCCTATTGACACATCTTAAGTTATTTGTACTTTAGGTGAGATCTGTTTTTGCATCCCTGCCTCTCCATTGGCTATATTACCTAAAGGCTCAAATCTGTTAAACGAATTAGGAAATAATCTGATGTTTTGGATTGGTAATTGAAGCATAGTTTGTTGATTTCTTCTAAGTATTCAAATACTACCTAACAACTGTCATTGAAACTGGTCAACAACTGTAAATCACTTTATATTTTGTCATATTTTCATCACTTGCTACCTATTTTATTTGTGGATACAGGCCCTGGACATGACTAAGCCATTGAAAAACCCATTTTATTCTTTCTTTTTGTCAGCCATTTTGATTAAAGTTACAGAAAGTGTTTGGCTGCAGTCATCAGACCTTAAAAGGTTACAACCCATTATTAAGTATATGGGGTAATTTATGTTTCACAAAGTAGGCATTTGCATAACTTCAGTTAATAAATAAGTTATTTATATTAAGAAATGTGTGGTGTTTACTAATTTAGAAGAATTTACAGATTTGTGTCATAATTACGCAAAACCTGAGGGAGCAAATAATTCTTCACTGCAAGTAAATAAAATGTAGTGTGGGATTAGATGCTCTCAGTGGAATGTCAGTAATATAGTAATTTAGCAAATGGTCTTAGCTGAGTAGCGTAGTCTTTGCAATGTCTTTTATCAGTCTTTTATTTATTGTTATAATTTTCAATTCAAATTACAATTTCGCGAAGTCTATGCTTAAATATGGATACGGAACACAACCAATCAGACGGAAGGGGTTTAGCGTAGGCTGTGAATTTCCTTCTGGTGCTGTTAATGGCAGGTATGATATACAGTGCCTTGCGAAAGTATTCGGCCCCTTTTAACTTTTCAACATTTTGCCACATTTCAGGCTTCAAACATAAAGATATGAAACTGTAATTTCTTTTGAAGAATCAACAACAAGTTGGACACAATCAGGAAGTGGAACGAAATTTATGGGATATTTCAAATATTTTAAACAAATAAACAACTGAAAAATTGGGCGTGCAAAATTTAAGTTAATACTTTGTAGCGCCACCTTTTGCTGCGATTATAGCTGTAAGTCGCTTGGGGTATGTCTCTCTCAGTTTTGCACATCGAGAGACTGAAATTTTAGCCCATTCCTCATTGCAAAACAGCTCGAGCTCAGTGAGGTTGGATGGAGAGCATTTGTGAACAGCAGTTTTCAGTTCTTTCCGCAGATTCTTGATTGGATTCAGGTCTGGACTTTGACTTGGCCATTCTAACACCTGGATATGTTTTTTTGTGAACCATTCCATTGTAGATTTTGCTTTATGTTTTGGATCATTGTCTTGTTGGAAGACAAATCTCCATCCCAGTCTCAGGTCTTTTGCAGACTCCATCCAGAATGGTCCTGTATTTGGCTCCATCCATCTTTCCATCAATTTTAGCCATCTTCCCTGTCCCTGCTAAAGAGAAGCAGGCCCAAACCATGATGCTGCCACCACCATGTTTGACAGTGGGGATGGTGTGTTCAGGGTGATGAGATGTGTTGCTTTTACGCCAAACATAACGTTTGCATTGTTCCCAAAAAGTTCCATTTTGGTTTCATCTGACCAGAGCACCTTCTTCCACTTGTTTGGTCTGTCTCCCAAACTTTAAACAACACTTTTTATGTATATCTTTCAGACATGGCTTTCTTCTTACCACTCTTCCATAAAGGCCAGATTTTGCAGTATACGACTGATTGTTGTCCTATGGACAGACTCGCCCACCTCAGGTGTAGATTTCTGCAGTTCATCCAGAGTGATCATGGACCTCTTGGCTGCATCTCTGATCAGTCTTCTCCTTGTATGAGCTGAAAGTTTAGAGGGACGGCCAGGTCTTGGTAGATTTGCAGTGGTCTGATACTCTTTCCATTTCAATATTATTGCTTGCACAGTGCTCCTTGGGATGTTTAAAGCTTGGGAAATCTTTCTGTATCCAAATCCGGCTTTAAACTTCTCCACAACAGTATCTCGGACCTGTCTGTTGTGTTTCTTGTTGTTCATGATGCTCTCTGTGCTTTCAACAGACCTCTGAGAATATCACAGAGCAGGTGCATTTATACGGAGACTTGATTACACACAGGTGGATTCTATTTATCATCATTAGTCATTTAGGTCAACATTGGATCATTCAGAGATCCTCACTGAACTTCTGGAGAGAGTTTGCTGCACTGAAAGTAAAGGGGCTAAATAATTTTGCTCGCCCAATTTGTCCGTTTTTTATTTGTTAAAAAAGTTTGAAATATCCAATGATTTTCGTTCCACTTCATGATTGTGTCCCACTTGTTGTTGATTCTTCACAAAAAATAACAGTTTTCTATTTTTATGTTTGAAGCCTGAAATGTGGCAAAAGGTCAAAATGTTCAAGGGGGCCAAATACTTTCGCAAGGCACTGTATATACACTCACCTAAAGGATTATTAGGAACACCATACTAATACTGTGTTTGACCCCCTTTCGCCTTCAAAACTGCCTTAATTCTACGTGGCTTTGATTCAACAAGGTGCTGAAAGCATTCTTTAGAAATGTTGGCCCATATTGATAGGATAATATCTTGCAGTTGATGGAGATTTGTGGGATGCACATCCAGGGCACGAAGCTCCCGTTCCGCCACATCCCAAAGATGCTCTATTGGGTTGAGATCTGTAAGGGCCATTTTAGTACAGTGAACGCATTGTCATGTTCAAGAAACCAATTTGAAATGATTCGAACTTTGTGACATGGTGCATTATCCTGCTGGAAGTAGCCGTCAGAGGATGGGTACATGGTGGCCATAAAGGGATGGACATGGTCAGAAACAATGCTCAGGTAGGCCATGGCATTTGAACGATGCTCAATTAGCACTAAGGGGCCTAAAGTGTGCCAAGAAAACATCCCCCACACCATTACACCACCAGCCTGCACAGTGGTAACAAGGCATGATGGATCCATGTTCTCATTCTGTTTACGCCAAATTCTGACTCTACCATCTGAATGTCTCAACAGAAATTTAGACACATCAGACCAGGCAACATTTTTCCAGTCTTCAACTGTCTAATTTTGGTGTGCTCTTGCAAATTCTAGCCTCTTTTTCCTATTTGTAGTGGAGATGAGTGGTACCCGGTGGGGTCTTCTGCTGTTGTAGCCCATCCGCCGCAAGGTTGTGCGTGTTGTGGCTTCACAAATGCTTTGCTGCATACCTCGGTTGTAACGAGTGGTTATTTCAGTCAAAGTTGCCCTTCTATCAGCTTGAAGCAGTCGGCCCATTCTTCTCTGACCTCTAGCATCAACAAGGCATTTTCGCCCACAGGACTGCTGCATACTGGATGTTTTTCCCTTTTCACAACATTCTTTGTAAACCCTAGAAATGGTTGTGCGTGAAAATCCCAGTAACTGAGCAGATTGTGAAATACTCAGACCGGCATGTCTGGCACCAACAAACATGCCATGTCAAAATTGCTTAAATCACCTTTCTTTCCCATTCTCACATTCAGTTTGGAGTTCAGGAGATTGTCTTGACCAGGACCACACCCCTAAATGCATAGAAGAAACTGCCATGTGATTGGTTGATTAGACCATTGCATTAAGTAGAAATGGGACGGGTGTCCCTAATAATCCTTTAGGTGAGTGTGTATATATATATCAGCCGCGGTCGGTGGATCTTAATTGGGGAGGACGGGCTCGTATTACGCTCGGGACCGGAGTGAATAAAATGGTGCGCAACGCACAAAACCCAGTGTGCAAAACAAAAAACCACTGGGTTTTGTGCGTTGCGCACCATTCCATTTACTCCGGGCCAGAGCGTAATATGAGCCCGTCCTCCCCAATTAAGATCCACCGACCGCGGCTGATATATATACACACTAGCATGTAGTATGAGGACACTGAAATAAAGTGACACAACTGATCAAATTACACACAATTTTCTTCTGTATTTCAGAGATTTGTATTTTTGCAAAATGCCCTTTATGCAAGATCTTTAAGGAAATTGTTTTTTACTGTAATTTTTTACAATATTCAGTGTAAATCCCTCCGTATTGGATATGAAACTTACTTAGAATTAGAATTGTTTCTTCATTATACTTGTTCCTTTTTCCAGTTGGACAAGCAGAACCGGGCCAAGATCACAGACCTGGGCTTCTGTAAGCCAGAGGCCATGATGTCTGGCAGCATTGTTGGAACCCCCATCCACATGGCCCCCGAGCTGTTCACAGGTCAGACATGCGCTTCACACAGCTGTTCACAGGTCAGACATGCTCTTCACTCAGCTGTTCACAGGTCAGACATGC
>JACXGM010028415.1:0-14080 GCA_016801145.1 Umbra pygmaea | reverse complement strand
ACTGTACTCATCTCTATTAGACACTGTACTCATCTCTATTAGACACTGTACTCATCTCTATTAGACACTGTACCCATCTCTATTAGACACTGTACCCATCTCTATTAGACACTGTACCCATCTCTATTAGATACTGTACTTATCTCTATTAGATACTGTACCCATCTCTATTAGACACTGTACCCATCTCTACTAGACACTGTACACATCTCTATTAGACACTGTACCCATCTCTATTAGACACTGTACTCATCTCTATTAGACACTGTACCCATCTCTATTAGACACTGTACACATCTCTATTAGACACTGTACTCATCTCTATTAGACACTGTACTCATCTCTATTAGACACTGTACTCATCTCTATTAGACACTGTACTCATCTCTATTAGACACTGTACTCATTTCTATAAGATTCTTTACTCATCTCTATTAGACACTGTACTTATCTCTATTAGACACTGTACTCATCTCTATTAGACACTGTACCCTTCTCTATTAGACACTGTACTCATCTCTATTAGACAATGTAGCCCTCTCTACTAGACACTGTAGCCATCTGTAACCATCTTGCTTTTAGCCTGCTCTGTCGCCTTAATACTGTCACTCATTGTCATGACATCCAGGTAGTCTCTATGTTGGTATGTATCTATCCAGCTTTAGTTCTCCAGTAACGTTAGTCTCTCTGTCTGACAGTGATGTGGGGAACCACGCTACAGTGACTGTGACAGAGCACTTCATCCCCACGCTGGCCGGGCACAGGAAGCTAGTCGCAGCCCTGGACTGTAAACAGCTGACACAGGTACATGGTGTTGCTGACATCATCGTCATGGACAAATGAGGGAACCCCTGTCCGCTTTCATTAAAGGAAATATGAAGACTTTTTCATAACTTACTGTTGTTTTTATATACTACACTGTATTTCATCATGAAAATAAGCATATTTATTTAAGTGTGAATCACATCCTGAAGTGCCTAGCTCTAACATTGAGTTGCCATTAACTACGGAATGTCCAGTAGTGCCAGAAAGTCAGATTACCCCTTTCAACTCATATGAGGTTAACCGTGAATCAACGACCATGTGTGGCAAATGTCCAGGCTCCTTCAGTGATGACAGGTTTCCCAGGTGCAAAACATTTCCAAACGATGACACTACTACCACCATGTTTGATCACTGGTAAAGTCCCTGCTCCAGAATGCACTGTTGGGTTTTTACCAGAGATAACAGGGCCCATGTTTGCCAAAGTTTACTTTTGACTCATGTCAGTAGATTGTCAAATAACTGTTGAGCAGCATCCAATGTTGATTAGGTAAACATGAGATGAGCCTTCATATGAACCACATTATTGTGAACTGTGTTTCTGACAGTGGAGTCATATACGCTGGCCGTAGGTGAAGTTAGCAAGAACGGCAGATCTATGGATGTTCTAGGATCTTTTCTAAGGAACATTTTTAATGGGATGACCACCCTTGGGGAGATTTAGTATTTAACCTAAATGTTTCCCTTTTTGAAAATACAGCTGACTGTGGTTGGTGTTTAGGGTGCCCTAGAGCTGATAAAATTCCTTTGTAATCTATTCCAGACTGATAGACATGAACTAATAAATACATGTTAATGCATTTTCATTAGCAAAGAACAAAATGTCAAGGCACTGTCATCAAAGTATTATATTAATTCATGGTGATGTGAAGTGTAATTGTATTCAATTGTCATAGAATTCAAGATGTATACCTTGTTGAATGTAGCATAACATGTCAGACAAATTGTGTATTACATGGCTCATGATTATATATGAAGTTTATATATAAACACATGTTTTTAATGTATTTGCTTGTGTATGTTTAGTTTATCCTTTATTTTACCAGGCAAGTTGCCTGAGAACATTTTTTCATTTACAGCAACGGGCTGGGGAGAAGGGGGAGAGGAGAATGAATTAGCCAATTGAGAGATAGGGAAGATTAGGTTGTCATGATGGTATGAGGGCAAGATTGGGAATTTGTCCAGGACACCAGGGTTAACACCCTTACTCTTACAAATAATGCCATGGGATCATTAGTGACCACAGAGTGTCAGTACACCTGTTTAACATCCCATTCAAAAGATGGCACCCTATGCAGGGCAGATGTCCCCATCACTGCTGTGGGGCATTGGGAATGATCTTCAGACCAGAGGGAAGAGTGGCCCCTACTGGCCCTCCAGCACCACTTCCAGCAGCACTGGTCTCTCATCCAGGGTGTAACCAGGCCTGACCCTGCTTAGCTTGAGATGCAAACTAGCAGTGCAATACAAGGCTCTATGCTGTTGTATGTGAATGAACGAAAGTCAGTGTTATCTTATGTTTTATTGTGTTTGGGTGCTATAAAGTGCCCTGATGAAATTACTGTCCCAAACTACTGTCAGCTTCTTAGGGTTCAGTCATTATACACTACCCGGTGAAAGTCTTTACCACACCAAGGACTATATTATACACTACCCGGTGAAAGGCTTTACCACACCAAGGAATATACATGTCCTTTTCATTCACCAAGTATACACTGTTGTGCCCTGCAAATTACATTTATATTTTTTTATTAATTTATCTATACACTTACGTATGTATCTATATAGATATTTTCTTAATGTCAATATACACTGTTTATAAAACAATGTTTATAATCTACAGTGCCTTTTTGTGATGATTCACTGCAGGACAAACACATGCTGACTCTCCTCCCTCACTCGCACACTGTCGTTGCCCATTCATGGGGCACAGATGGCTCAGTGGGTAGGGAATCAGACTTGTAGTCAGAAGGTTGCCAGTTCGATTCCTGACTGAGCCAAATGCCGTTGTGTCCTTGGGCAAGACACTTTACCCTAATTGCTCCCAGGTCGTTGCTGTAAATAAGAAATTGTTCTTAGTCAACTTACCTGGTTAAATAAAGGTTAAATTAAAAAAAATATTAAATGCCCTAGTGCCTTAGTTATGCCCCATGCTATATTTGTACACACTCATCTGCAGTTAGTTATGTATGTTATTTGCACAATTATCATTTGCACAGTTATGCTTGTGTTACTTATTACATTGTTATTGGCTAGCCACTTTGCATACCCAATTGATCTACATCTCTAATATAGACCTCATTTGCACAAACTGTACGTATACTTCTATCACCTATACTTCTATCAACTCTAAGTATCTGCACCCTTCATTTTTTGTTTTTTGTACTTCCTGTGTAACTTTGTCATCTTGCACCATTGCACTTTTATCTTATCTAAATAAAATCAGAGGCTTATTCTCACACTTTTGCCTCAGGCAGAAGTAATGGTTTTCAAGTTTAGTAAATTAAATGTAGTTCTTAATATGTTCGCTAGAGGTCATCATATTGCTATTTGTTTTATATATATATAAAAATAAAAATAGCAATGATGACCTCTAGTGGTCATATTAAGAACTACATTATACATTACTAGTTTACTTCAGTGGCCTGCAGTCTCCACTCCACAAATCTCAATCCAATAGAGTACCTTTGGGATGAGGTGTAAGTGGAGGTTCACAGTATGAATGTGTCGCAGAAAATCTGTAGGGTCTGTGTGATGCTGTCGACAGAGCATCAACCAACCTCTTACAGGATTTTTCCAGCACCATTCAGTCCATTCTGTATGCAAAACGGAGTATTACCAAACACTAGATAGTTGAAACAGGGGACAAGACAAATACCCTAAATTTAACTTCTGGCCAGATACTACTGTATTTAGATGAGCAATCAATCAATGCCATAGATGGGAGTGATGTGGAATTATATCAGTAAACAGAAACAAGCAACTGACAAATTGCAAGACAATCATTATTGTTGATCATATGAATTTGTATAAAATAGGTAATACGATGCAGTAACCACTTTGGTAGAGGCACTGACTAGTACAACTGACCAGATCAAAGGTCAGAGAAATTACAATCAAATGTAAAATTCAGGCACATGACCAAAGCATGCTGCAGTGGGATGTTGCCATACATACTAAATGAAACAAACAATATGAATATAAATAACAGGTACTTTAAACCTGACACATTCAGCGCTTCACACAAATTTCTATTGCTGATTTTACACTAAATGTCACAAGTGACTTTTATACATCCGTCCCACAAATAAAAATGTGTTTTGCAATCTGAACTGACCTATGTGTTACTTTGAAAAACTAAATTTCTAGCAGACACCTAGAAAAATCTGCTTGTCCTACTATGATAAAAATGGACAGTTAAATAAGTGCTTGAATGAGTAGCATTGGTCCGTGGAACCTGGTCCGTGGAACTTCAGTGCCGGGTCAGGTCATTCCAAACGGTCAGGTCACATGGTCATCTCCTGTCACTTCACATACCCACTCAGTCAACTGGTGTCAGTCAACTGGTAGCAAAATAGGCCTGTCTCTCAGCGTGACGTCAGTGTAGAGCATGGAGCCAGGTCTATGAGATGATGTGCCAATTAGTAGAAGACACACAAGAAGACCAAGAAGACACAATCACACCTCCATGACTTGTCAGTCCACAAGGTTACATATATTCTGGACCACTTTGTTGAATACATCTGGTCGGTCAGCATACACATGGTGAGAAGCATCATCTACCATCTGAGGAGACAGAATATCGCAGTCTGGTTAAAAAGAGTGCCTAATCTTTTTCTGTTGGAATATTTCTCCCCTTCCCTTCCTCCAAGCATGTGTCACAAAGCCATCCAGTTCTCATCACGCTGCTCTTTCAACACAGTAGCCTCAAGTCAGTTGTTATTATCGGGAAGACTGTTTAGACAACCTAGGGCGAGTAAAAATGTGTACCAGATGTCATTCGTGCCAACTGCAATTCGAATTTTAAATGTTGAGAAGATATTGTAGATTTTGTATGTATATTTTATTAAGTATATTTGTGTTGGTGTCCTTGTGTGTGGTGTATAGTGAAGCCAAAGACAAATTTCCACTTGTGGAAAATAAAGGAACTAAACTAAACTAAGTCAGCACACATGTGGGAGGTCTATTGAGTCCCTCATTCTAATCAACTACACCAAATAAAACAAAATCTCTGTTTAATTACCACAATGCGTGTAGTTGCCTTGCCCCTGATTTGGACCATCTTTTCCCCAGATGAACTGTCCACCCAGGATTGTGCCCCATAAAGCATGGTGAGTGGCATGGTGGGGGGTAGCAGGGGAACTCGCTGCAACATGGGTCTCTTGGCCCAGCCGATGGACTCTGACATGGCTCTGAAGCCTGCCTCCCCACTAGGGGTAGAGGGACGGGGAGGGGGAAAAAATGGGAAAAGGGGAAATTAAGCATGAATTGTGGGTTAAAGGAAGAGGTTTGGGAACAATCACGTCATTCAGAATTAAAATGTTAAAGTAAGGCTATGACTCAATGGTTATGTATAGAATGTAAATGCAATATGAAATTAAATAGTGCATTAATAAAAAAGCCAAGGATGACCTCCCCGTACCTGGGCGTCTGAGCGTTGCAGTGGTAGATGTATTTTGTCATGGTATCGTCATCAAACAGGTCCTCAAATTTCCTCTTAAAGTCTGGACGAAATCTATTCACCAAACCAGGACCTGATCAAACAAGTAAGGAATTGTTTAGGTATTAATCTAGAAACAGCTTGAATTAGCAATATGAATGAGAAGTATCTCTCACCCCATGGGCCTGCTGCTCTAATGACAGCCAAAGGGTTGAACAGGGAAAGGACCAAGGCCACTGCCTTCACCCAGCGCGGCAAGGTCGGCCTCTTGACCACCTCTGGCCCCTGTATGTCCGGGGTCTCCACCCCTGGAGGGAGGCGCTCAGGGAAACCCCATGGGTCCACCAAGATTAGGTGACTCACCCTAAAAGAGAGCGACAAAGTGATTATTGCCTCCTTTAGTATTTTTTTCCTGACCAGCAATCCTGGGCCGAATGTTTACTGAAGTGTAGACTTATTGTTGCTCAGTCACTGTTACATCAGGAAAAACATTTAATATTCGCTTTACATCATCGCTGTCATAAATCATGTGACATTGCCATGACTGATAAGGTGTGACCTTTCACCTGGAAGGGTGTTGGATGGCATAAGAGGTTGCCAGGTACCCCCCAAGGCTGTGCCCCAATAGGATCATGTTGTCCAGGCCAACACTCTCCCTCCACATCTCAATGGAATTGACAAACTGCTCCTCAGCCAGGGCCGCATCTGTGGGGAAGGAGGGTCGGGAGCTCCGGCCGAACCCCAGCAGGTCAAAGGCATACACGGGCCGAGAGCAGCTCAGAGCGTCCAGGTTACGGATCCACAGACCCACCCCTCCTCCAAATCCATGGACCATCACCAGAGGGGTCTTCTTAGGAGCTGTGGGGCAGGCTAAAATTTGGCCTACAATTATTTGTACATCCTCAGTAGATCAACAGACGTCATCCAGGACCTACACAGGGCTACATAAACAGAAGTCAGACTACCTGTCTCAACGGGTTTGCGGGTGGTCTTGTTGGTAACGGTGAGGGTCCAGATCCTTTCCTGGTTGGCTAACGTAACAAACCTGGACCAAAGGTCATTGCGTATGCCTGGGACACACACACGGAAAGCTCAATGTCAGTGGCCATCCTACTAAAGTAACCAGAAATTCTGCTCTATTCTTTTCTAAAATACAAATCCAGATATTAACTTACACGAAAGGATCTTGGCTTCTGTGCTCTTTAGAAGGGACATGGAGGTTGGACGCCAAGAAGGCCACCACCCCCACCATGAGATGGAACTGTAGGGAGAGAGTGTGTTACTATGGCTGTGTTAAGAATATGAACACTATACTACGGTATTAGGAAATATATGGTTTCTAAGGATGGTAAAAGTCTAAACAGTTTCTTAACACATGGAGTTGCCTACACGCCTTGTACGACCAAAGCAATGCAAGCATGAACATATCAAACACACTTGAAACTATAGTAGGACCTGTGTTAGAGACAGGAGCTCTGGCCGGTAAGAAAATGTATACACAGACAGCTGTCGGTTGCTCTGAATACGTGTATAATAAATTACTAAAGTAAATTTCAATATTTATGAATGGTATAATTGACAGATTGGGATAGGAATTTCAGAAATGAAGTGAGGTTGCATTGGACACAATTCAAATGTGCCAAGTCACTATGCATCCTCGTCTGAGCCAATGCTGCTTTTCTATTCAGACTAAGAGGTTACATAACAAGTTATGTCACCTTTTGACAGTCACCATTACAATAAAAGCTTTTTTGACACGTATGCTGATCGGGTAACATTAACATTTTAAGGGTGATATAACGCTCACATAATTTTTTTTTAAAAAACTCATTATTTAGAGTTATTAAATAACTTGAGTTAGCAAACTTACTCTGCCTCAGTTTCGCTTTGCATTGGTACAGTAGGATCCATTATTATAACATACTCCGATAACGACCGACAAACAAGCTGTCTACAAGCGTTAACATATGTAAAATTGCTATTTTCGGATGCCGGGTTGCATCAGGTTTATTGTTGAATTATCTTGAACGACTGAGAATCCGAAGGAGCCAAACATCCGTGTTCTATGTTTTGTAACGCAAACATTACAACGTCAGCTGTCCAATAGAAGGGCGATGTTTTGTCCAGAATATTCTTATTCGTCCAATAGTGTCATGTATCTAAGGTCCGCAGTAAATCCATAGCAGAGCCCGTCTACCGAATTTGGTTGCAGTTCCACCAGAGTTCCAATGGAGGTGATCGCGGGTGAGTGCAAAATGAATGGGAGTCTATGGAGCTAGACGGCTACATTTGTCTCTTTCGCCCTTTTCAGATTTTATTGTATTTTTTGCAAATTCAACATGGATTAGAGGTCGAAAGTTGAATTAACGAGTACTTATGTCCTTTCGGTTTCGACAGTTTGAGTCGTTGTTGCCCATAATAACAAGAGAATGTTAATTTTTCGGCCAAGTTCTTTTATTGTCCGCAGCAACTGTTTTGGTTGCTGCCACTTTTATTTGCCTATCGTTATGTACTGTGAAATTTACATGGGAAATAAATTGAATTTGAGTACTTGTTGTGTTATTCTTATGTTCAGGAAAACAAGACGGTACATGGTACAGTATTGCCACCTTAAAAAAAATCAATTTCTCATTTCCAACGGACGAAAAATGGTAACGTATGTGCTCCTGTGTTAATTGCCAAAAGCCTATCTGAGTCTATGGGTTCACATGGGAGGGAAAGTTGGTTAAATTAATGCCAAGTTGGCTGATGTCCAACTCAGTCAATTTGTGTCGAGTTACCACAGATTGCAATGATACGTGTTGGGAGGGAGGACTCTTCCCTTGTGAATATTTTAGCAAACCAAAACCTTCTAGCATGTGTATTGAGAAGGGTATTAATCTGGTATTAATGCACAACCGGAGGCTGCAGTTTTAGGAACCCAGTTGTCTATAACATTTATTTAAATTAACAAAAACCTCTATATTAGTAAACGTCTATAGACGGGACGGTTATTAATGTGTACTTTTCAAGCGTCAACACAAAAAACTAAGGTCCTGAAACTGCGGTCCTAGAACTGGGGTCGAAACTGCGGTCCTAGAACTGGGGTCCTAAAACTGCAGCCTCCAGTTGTGCATATTAATGGGTGTGTTGAACGTTTTCTTAATACATCCATGGAATTTTGTTGGACGTTTTCGTAATACATCCATGGAATTGACAAGGAGAGCATTTGAAGACTTCCCTGGTGGTCTAGTGGTTAGGATTCGGCGCTCTCACCGCCGCGGCCCGGGTTCGATTCCCGGTCAGGGAACACGTTTTTTTTCGGGGGGGGCGCGTGACCAGCGACTCGCCCAGTCCTAATGTAAAACGCATCAAATGGATATTGACTCCTACTCGAAATGTCATTGATTTATGTAATGAGTTTGTACAATCAATCAAATTTATTTATAAACCCCTTTTTACAACAGCAGTTGTCACAAAGTGCTTTGACAGACACCCGGCCCGAGACCCCCAAAAGCAAGCAACACAAGTAATACACAGTGGCTAGGAAAAACTCCCTAGTAGGTGGGACCTGGGAAGAAACCTAGAGAGAGGCCAGACTCAAGGGGGTGGCCAGTCCTCTTCTGGCTGTACCGGGTGGGGGATCTGAAGGTGCACAGCCCATTGTGCTGTAATAAGGTTACTTTGTTTATCAGTGTTCAATTATTGTCCAGCAATGAAGATATTATGGGTGGGCTGTGACCATAGTCTTTATGTAGCATCAATACATACATAGTATGTGCCTTACAAGTTGAACTTTGACCTATGCATTGGAATTTATTTTTATTTATCAATTGACAAAGTCTACAAAAAACTGTTCATCCTATTACCCCCTAGCTATATGTAGATAGCTAGCCAGCACTTCATTCTGAGGTAAAATGAGTGCCAAACAAGACAAAAGGGAAAAAGACAAACCAGAGAAGATGAAAGTTAACCATAGCCCAGAATATTCATATTCTCTCCAAGGCAAGGAGAGCATAGTGAGTGTGCCCTGTGACAATGAAGGAGAGGGAGAGCGTACTTTGTTGGACCAAAAGCTTTCATTGATGGAAAAGATCGATATGACGCAAATGAAGAGAGATCTCAAACCAACCATCGTCATATCTCAACTGAAAATAGCCATCTAAGATGGTTTCTATCTTGGGCTGTGGTCAATTTAATTTCCTGTAAAGGTTGAATTTCATTCACAGGTAACTAATAAGATCCATTCACTTGTTTTACATAAATATACTATGTTCCATTCTACTTATGAGTGAGAGTCTAAATGTCCAGATGAGTTAAACTGTTAATTCACTACTTTAATTGTTATGGAGTTACTGCTTATATTGATCAACACACAGGGTTTACGTGATATTGTTAAAATAAATGATTTTTTCTATTTTGTAAAGAAGCAAAGGCAGATCTTATTTTCTTAAAAGAATGTCCCTCATCTTCAGAGGATGTGCAGTTTTGGAAAACACAATCCGGAAATGATTTATGGATGTCACATGGCACAACAAATTGTGCAGGTGTTTCTATCCTCAGAGACAAATTTAAAGGAAAATATTAGCAACTAAATTGGACACAATAAGTCATTGGATTTTTTTAATTCTTGAAACTGCTGGACAAATATACTTTGCAATATATATGGTTATAACTCAAAAAAGTAATTGGAAGATATAGAAGATAATGCTAATTCACTATTTGTTAATTTCCCTTCTGCAAAGCTGATTTCTGGGGGAGACTTTAACATGACTTAAGACAACACTAGAGACCCACATCCTCCTAGAGCTATAGATTCAAACAATATTTTGTCTACATTTTGTTATTCTATGAATGTCATTGATATATGGAGGCATAGACACCCTATGGTTAAAGATTTCTCTTGGACAAACAAATCTTTTACCTCACAGTCCAGAATAGACCTATGGCTCATATCCACCGTCTTAGAATCGAATGTTGATCAAACTGAACTCTCACATTCTATCTTGACAGATCATAAAGCAATCCAACTAAAGTTTAATCTGTGTGATGAGCCACAGAAATGTTCTAATGTGGGATACTGGAAACTCAATAACCAATTATTGCAATTTAAAGATTTTCAAGAACATTTCAATTTGCTTATTGCAGAACTCTGGAGGTTAGCTCTTGTTGTAAAAGCATATGGGAAATACTTGGGAACTCTTAAAACTTAAGATTAGAGGACTAGCAATCAAACATGGCAAGGAACATGCCTCCAAAATGAGGTCAAGAATAGAAAATATGTGATGTGAACTTAACTCCCTATATGAAGGTCCGAAAGAGCATATGCATATGTATGCAATTCAGTTACATAAACTGCAATATGAACTTGATGACATTTATATAGAAAATGCTTGAGGGACTTTGGTTAGATCTAAATGACAATGGATGGAGGAAGGTGAGAAATATAGTTTCTCAGTAGAAAAAAGACATGCAGAAATTAATGTTTTATAAAATATTACTATTAATGGGGCTCTTTTGTGAAGATACTAAAATAATCTCCACTGCTGTAGTAAAGTATTACAGCAATCTTTGCAACATTACTGCTCAACAAGAGGACTCAGAAATCTTCAAATCAATTGTTGATCCATTGACTGTAAAGGAGGAATTAAAAAACCAACATTCGATTCCCGACTGAGCCAAATGTCGTTGTGTCCTTGGGCAAGACACTTTACCCTAATTTCTCCCAGGTCATTGCTGTAAATCAGAAATTGTTCATAGTCAACTTACTTGGTTAAATAAAGGTAAAATTAAAATAAATTAATACAAGGTGTTCAGAAACAAAATATATTTTTATGATAGGATATGGGAAAAAATGAACACAGATCTATGAGCAGTCTAAAGCACATGTTTTTAACAGCAAACATCTCTGTATCAGAGAATTCTGAAAGAAACTCCAGGAGATCCAGCCGTGAGCAGAATGTGAGGACTAGTTCGTGCACCTAGTCGGTCATGCAGCAAGACTGAATTAAAAAACACAAGCAAGGCCTTTAAGCCTAAATCTTATAGATTATTGTCAGAATTTAAGTAAACCCTTTGTGCTCCAACACGAGTTAGGTTATGTGTTGAATAGTGGGCCAAAAGTCGTCCACAGCAGAGATACAAAAAATTACAGACATTTGGTTGCTATCATTTTGCACAAAGAGCTACAGTACATGAATAAGTTAGCAATTAACAAGGCAGCAGGTGTTGTAGTACTGTATTCATAAAAACAAGTGGTATTTGTGATGCAAGGTTCTCTTTATTTAATAAGGACATTGTTGTAGAGATTGAAAGTCAGTGACAAAATATGTAGAAAAGGTTCAAAATCTACGACATAAAAACTTAACATATCAATGTATTGCAAATAATTTCATTATCTGTTGTATTGTGTCATTACAGTTATGAATGTCACCCCTAATAAAAAGCTAATTGGTTCATCTCAATTTCCAATCTTTATGAGTCAATTGATCACTTTTATTACAAAGCCTATTGTACATTGTTTTTTTACTATGTTCTTATATAGATACCTGGCATCCCAAGCAAAAAAAGTACACTTTAGTATATCTTTCTTTTGTATTTGAAGTATACTAAATTGAATATGTACTAAATTGTACTAAATTGTTCTAAAGTGTATTATTTTGGACCCACTTAAGTTGCACTTTAGTACACTAAATTGTATTAAAATTGTATTTAATTACTATTTAAATTGTAACAAATATACTTAATTATATACTATTTTGAAACAACATATTTTATACTTTAGTATACTTAAAATACTTGACTGAAAATCTCTTTTTAGAACACATAAACAAAATTGCTAGGTTATTCCTAAGATATTTATAATAGAATTAAATAATGTTTTGTGTTTTCGAAATATGTATAAAACATCTTCTAACTATGTTATAGATGTGCCACTAGTACATTTCTAATATACTTTTAATACATTGTATATTAATATGTAAGGTATTATAAGTATATTAGATATTATCAATAATATACTTGGAATCCCTTCAAAGTAGATTACTAATATTAAACATTATTACTAAAATGTAATTGATACATTAATAAAACACTTTTAATATTTTTCATATTGTGATTATTAGACTTGTAATATAATCTAAGTGTATTAGTAATACACCAGTGTCACATCAAAAATACATTTTTAATATATTTAAAGTACTTTAATGGAATGGCCTATGTCCCTGACCAAATTGTGAAGAGATTCTTAAAGTGGAGAAGTCTTCCAAAACAGACCCAAAAATACAGGAAGAATGCAAACGACAGCATCAAAGAGTTGTCCTCTGAACTTCAAAACAGCAACTCCTCAACTGCAAATTCAGAACACCTAGCTGAACATGTTAGAGTTATCAGGATGTGTATGTATTGCACATGCTTGCTATTGAGCAGTTACTGAGTGTCAGGGTTACAAAACGTTGGTTTTACAATCTTTTCATCAGTGGCATTTCTATATCACTCTGAGAATACCAAGCTAAAAAAAATAACTCTGTTGTGGAGTTACATGGTGGAATGTTTTGCAAAATCATAAGCATTGTAGCATTTAAACGTGAAGATACTTGTGCTACAGTAGCAAAACATGCTATGTCTTGGTGAGAGAACTTGTTAAGTCAAGAAGGAAAATGGGTAGAGACACTTAGTTGAATGTTGCATCCAGTTTTAGTGTCAAAGTATAATAATGTTTAGGCTGTACATGCAGATTCATTGAGAAGAAAATGTGTTCTGGTCAAGTCGAGGGATAAAATGTTTGTCATTCCTCTAGTAAATAATGTGGAAAGGTATTGAAAACCCCATGGTGAGTCAAAAAATGTTGCAAATGCTAGGACATATACAATTGGGTGACTACAATTGGGTGACTACAATTGGGTGACTACTGTACGTAGAATATTGGAAGTAACATACTAGTCTTGACATTTTGGGCAAGCATCTTATCTGGGCATCTAAGATGCTGATATGATTTTTGTGTTTCAAATTACTGTATTAAAATGTTTGAATTTGTGTTTGTACATGAATTTCAGAAAAATGTAGATGGCAAGATTTGTTAATATGTCAACAAAAAATGTACGGTACTTATTACTGTTAACTTTTTAACCATTGTAGTTAAATAGCATTTTCTTTATTAGAAAACACATGTAACTATCCATGGAATGGAACTATAATTCCAAGAAATAAACACAATTACAATCTGGTATGCAAGTACAGTTTTGTTATATCTGTAAAAGTACAGTATTCATTACATCAAGTATCATATTAAAAGTAGTTTTTTTCATAATGATTGAGTCATTGTTTCCTACTGAAATTGAGTTAAAATTTTCAGTAAATTGTAGTATAATACTATAAATTACATTTGAATACTTTGTACATTTACAGAACTGCCTCTACCCCCCTACTTAGAAAGCTAGACGTAGTCTATAATAGTGCCATCCGATTTGTTACAAATGCCCCATTTAACACCCACCACTGTGACCTATATGGACTAGTGGGCTGGCCCTCATTACACACTCGGCGCCTGACCCACTGGTATCACCTTATTTACAAAACAATCCTAAGGAAAACCCCTCCTTACCTGAACTCACTCCTCAC
>JACXGM010028414.1:0-14069 GCA_016801145.1 Umbra pygmaea | reverse complement strand
TCTGAACCAGGCGTACTCTATATATGTCAGTCGCGTCAGTGCCGCGTTAAAGCACTTGGAAATGTAATGTATAGTTTTGTGCAGTTCCAATGAACTACGTAAGAGCAGTTCGTCCTCTTCACTCCTGTTCAATAAACATCAAGAACGCTCCTCCTGCGCTTGGTCTCCTGTCTCTCCTACTACACACCAACTGTGACAACATGGTTGATCCAACCACATGTCGCCCGAGCCGCTTATTCTTTTTCACACTGTTCACCCAACACGGAAGCCTTTAGTAAGGTCATGCAGGGAATGGTTACGTTCGCTAACTCTACTTCTGCAAATGAATTTACAGGTTCCCGATCTGAACACAAGGACGTAGAGCGACGTGGCAGGATAGATCATCTGATTTATCTAGCCCAAATCCTGGGCAGTGCTATGCCAATTTGCGCTGCCTAGTGCAGGAGGCCTGAATAAAGTCAGAGAATCCATGGTCAGGCTCGAACCCATGACCATCATGAAGTAGACTGTCCTGCAATGCAGCGACTTAGCCCACTACGCGCAAGCCGTTTCAAAGACGAAGTTTGGCAAACAAAATTTTGCTTCACATCCATTCTCAAATGATTAATGTGACCCTGTGCATGGGGCAATGTGAGATATCTGCATGAGAGGGCAACAGCCAATCATAAAAGTTGTGTCTGTTTCTCCTGTCTGCAATATCACTCGCCGCTCTGATACCAACTAAAAATGTCTGGTGTGAACGGCATGTTAGCTAGCTAATATAATACATTGTCATCAAATATGCAAACACTACAATAGCTGTATTAAATGTAGCGTTTTTCTGGACGCAGGTGAAGGATTGGCTGAAGAATTCCCAAGTAAAAAAAAAGTATATTTAAATGTACTTGAAATGTATTTTATTTATCCTAAATATACTTCCAATATATTATTTTGGTATGTATATTTTGAAAGTATACTTCAAATATACTTAAATATATTAAATACATACTTATGGTTAAACATAAGTATACTAGAAGTTAAATACTGGAGTATAATTTAAATATACTTTTTTTCTACCTGGGTTGTAACATTTGTCTGGAGTTAACACTGCATTACTCAGAGATCTAAAAGGTGATCGTCAATCTATCAATAATATTATAATAATATTGGCAAAATATTTTATACTTAAATCAAAATCAGTAGAATCATTTAGATTAAAAAGGTTTCAAAGCGAGGTATATTATGACATAGTTCATTGCATTTGATGAGGAGGAAATCTCGCAGAGCCCTGAACCAAGGATGGATCTACCCTACCCCCCCCCACCCCCCACCCCGCCAAACTCACAGATTGTGTGATTGACACTTGAGAGCATTATATCCCCTGAGCGTACATGCTAGCAATTGATTACTATAATCAGAAAGAGGAGGTTCTGCTCAGCCACAGTTGGAGGATCTTAAATGATCGGGCTGATGTTATGCTGCAGACAGGAGCAAATGGAACGGTGCGCAATAAACCAAACCAATTAAGTTATGTGTAATACTGTGAAATGTTACAGGGAAAAGTATTGAACACATGAAGAAACGGAGGTGCAAAAAGGCATGGAAAGCCAAGACAACAGCTGAAAAACATCAGTAATTAAAAAGCAATCCAGCCCCCTGTCAGTGCAAATTAATATCAGCTGGTTCAGTCCCAACTGATGGCCTAAAAAAGGTCTCATTGACAAGGTGTCACATAAGACACATCTCATGATGGGTAAAAGCAAAGAGCTGTCTCAAGACCTTCGCAACCTAAGGTCACATTTCTAAGCTTCTGAATGTTCCAGTGAGCACTAGGGGTGGAACGGTACACAGAAGTCACGGTTTGGTTCATACCTCGGTTCAGACATCACGGTTCGGTACGAGTTCGGTACAATGGAGGGAAAAACTAAACAAAAATGCAGAACGCAATTTTTTTATTGTGCATGTCTCAAGCTGTACCATCTGGTGTCATACAGTTTCTCCCCTGAGCTAGCACATCTGGGTGATTGCGTCTCAGTGGCGTAGGCACGGGTGTGCCAGGGTGTGCTTGTGCCACCCAAAGAGGCAGCTGGCACACCCAGAATACAGATGCATAATGCACTTTTTTATAGTCTTGGCAAAGTTTCTGTTCTAAACCTAGTCTATTATGGTCTAATTATAATATTTGTTCATTTAAAATAAATTCTTATTTTTTTGTTAAAAAAAACAACATCTAGATCCACATAGGCCTACATATTTAAGTGTATGCGCAAAAATAGCTGCCAACGTGACCCCAGCAAATATCACGGGAGACTAGCAGTGTAGTGCTGAAACGGGCGTAATAGGCCAACACATTCAGCAGCTAATCTTGAGCCGTATGTGCCAGTGCAGTGCGATACATTGAAATTGTGCGCTTACAGGTACAGACTTTATGCATAGTGTTGCGTGTGTTTGTGACCAAGATCAATGTATTCCCTTTTACTGTAGAGACCATATATTGAGTATATTTACTATTTACTCCTACAGAACTTGTTAAACAACCAAGTATTCTAACATTGATCAATTTACACACCCTGTACATTTTTTATTTGCTCCTATGACCGTTTAACACTGTCAGGGTTGCAAATGAAAGAATACAATAAATAAAGTTGTTATACACGATCAGCATGAAGCAACACTGGTTTAATGGAGTACACAATTGTAATTATATTCAGTGATATTGATAAACCTGAGGCATTTATAAATACAGAGGTGGCATTTTTTTCCCAGCTTTCCTTCCTGCTTTATGCCTGGATTATATTTGTTTATGCTCTTCAACTTTCTCTAAAATTATCATTTACTACAGTTGAGCAAAATACACGGCTCTCGTAGACTTGTCCGTGTCTGCAATTGGTCCTAAGGTGCACACATTGCCCCTTTTATGTGAACACGCTTGTCACTAGATTGGGAAATCCTACGTTGATGTAATGAATTGAAAACCACCGCCGTGACAACACGCAATTGTTAAGTTTAGTGAAGCCATGAAAGGAAATCTAGGGCATGTTGAACATAGCTTCGTAGTATAGGCCTTTGTTTTGTAGAGAAAAATCGATGTGGCACACCAAGTTTTTTAGATGCACACCCATATATTATTTTCTGGCTACGCTACTGTTGCGTCTGATATCCATTAGCATGTTAGATGTATTTCCACTCACATACCCAACAGCTGCTGAAACGATATTTTTTTGTATTGTGTTCCACAGTTTGGGAGCATACTTATAAAAGGCAGCATCTCCAATTTTCCTGTGAGTGGAATTTCTCTCTGTGAGAGTCTCGCTGCTGAGTTCTGGATGAGTTGAATCTTCTCTTAAGACTTTTTGTGGGAGGCCTGTAAGGAGGGCGTTGCAGTAATCCAATCTAGTAACAAATGTGTTATTCTCTGAATCTTTCTGGTTTGTGAACCAAACTTTAGCAATATTTCTGAGGTGAAAGTAAGATGTTTTGGTCACCTTGTTAAGATGGGAGATAAAACTTAGGTCAGAGTCTATGATAACACCTAGGCTCCTTACTTCAGTTTTGATCAGGGAAGTCAGGTTACCAAGGTTCATGCTGATTTTTACCTTTTGACTTTGGGGCCAACTAAGAGGATTTCTGTTTTATCGTCGTTTAATTTTAGAAAATTTACATATCTAGTTATTTATGGCAATTAGGCACCTAGACAATGAGCTTATTGCATCTATGTCATCTGGCTCTATGGAAATATATAGCTGTCTCAAAGAAAACAGTAAGTAATGCACTCCACCACCGTATGCTCACCACGCCAGACTCCATTGCTGGAGATAAAGTATTTTGAAGCTCTTTTAAATTTTGCTGCACAACATTTGGAAAAGCCAGTGAAATTCTGGGAGAATATAGTGTGGTCAGATGAAAGCAAAATTGAACTGTTTCGATGCCATAATACACACCATGTTTGGAGAGGTAATGGCACTGCACTAGAACACCATACCAACAGTGTAGTTTGAAGGTGGGAACCTCCTGGTGTGAGCCTGCTTTTCAGCAAATGGTACTGGCAAACTTCACATCATTGAAGGAAGGATGAATGGGCAAATTTACTGAGACATTCTTGACAAAAATTTGCTGCTATTATAGTAAATTTCTCCTTGTTATGTTAAATTAACAGAACAATAACCAATACGTTTTGAAGAAAATGTGCAAGGTAGCAATAATATGACAAAAGAGTCTGCATTGCATTGGGGTTCCTGTATACTATAAGCAATACAAGATCTGTTTCAAGGATCAGCAATTAGTCAAGATCTACATTAGAATGTCTAGAAGTGGTTGTTATGGTTTCTATAAATATTACTCTGTATTGTTTGGTCTTTCAAAAAACTTTGGATCTCATGAACACAATGCAGCAGAGACAAAAGTTATACAATATTGGGAAAGGAACTTATAAAATTATGGAAGAATTGTTTCATGGTAAAATGTAGTTGTTCCTTGTAGAAAGGGACCAACAGGGTAGCTTAATTAAGAATGCAAGGATGTCTTTTGAAATGAAATGTGGGTGAGCCATAGCCAGTTTGACGAAATGGGAGAACAATAGCCAAGTATTTATCTAAGGCCATTTGTCTCAGCTAAGAGGTAAGACCGCACACAGAAATTGGGCATGGGATGAAGGTGTGACTTAGTGACGCCTAGATAAAACAAGTTGAAAGTATGTTGAATCCAAGGACAGCTATTGGTTAATATTCAAAAAATGCCATCCATCAAGCCAATAGTTATGAGTATTAAGTTCCTGTAAATTATGTCATGCTGTCTATTTAATTGGGTACTGTCCTTTGAGCTTGAATCATGACACAACCTTGGCATTAACGTCATTCTCCTGACATTTAAAACACCTCAGTGGCGGTGGCGCAGATACCCTAAGTGCACCCTACTCGGCAACGGCCCTCAAAACTCCAACAATATGTGGGACTCACCTTCTCCAACCCCAACGTCCTACTGCCCAACCATCTTGCTTCCAGCACAACCCCTCCCAACCACCTCTTTAAGCTCCTCCATGGACAGATACTCTGGAACATGTGTGATCACCCCTCTCACCTTCGCCACACTCCCAGATATAAGACATTTCACATTACCCCCATTCTACACCTCCAACTTCAGCAACTTATCCCTTTGAGCCACACTACCCACCACAATAAGTACCCTACCCCCACTCAAACACCTAGCATCCGTCACCCTCCCAACCTGTTCCCTAATCGCAGCAGTGAGTGACATCAGGTGCAACACCTTACCTGCCGGGGCTGCAAACACCACAATCACCTTATACCCCTTATCCACACCACCACGTGCCAGCCCTTCACCCTCTGCCGAACTACACTCACCACCATCTTTTTTCTGTGCACGCTTCTTCTTCCTCCATACATAATGTGACTCCTCAAAACTTACCCGCACACCAGCTACACCCACACTCCCATCCGAACTCCCCTCCATGCCAACCTCACTCACGGCATAGCTGTTGTGATCCGCCACTACCATGGTATCCAGACTGCCCCCTCCTCACAACTGTCTCTCACGCAAATCTAATTCTCCCAGTTCGGCTCTCTCAGGCTTCAACTCGGCCGCACAGGAACCCCACAAGGACGCCATGCCCATTAGTCCTAAGCTGTGTCTCTATGTAAAGGCTGCATCCTTTGATGGCCGTGGACTTCAAAGGATGCAGCCTACGTGGCCTTCGGAGGCTGCGAATGTAGCTGTCATTGGATTACCGATTGAGCTACCAGGTGTTCCCAATTACTGCCCAGCAAACAGTGTGAGAGGAGAGCTGCCATCCTACATGACATTTGTGAAATAACTATGGAGCCTGAATTGCTAACTCTCATTTTTAATTTATTTTTGTTACTGGAGGACTTATACACTTTGATATATGTTGACATTCTGCCTTTTATTTTGAAGGTTTTATCGTTAATCCAAACTTTTGACATCATCGTTAGTTTTGCTAGCAGAATACAGCTCCAGGAAGAAGCAAAGCGAGAGGCCGGTCCAATGGGTTGACAAGTTTTAACGCTGTTGTTTTCACACAGTTGAAGCATGAAAATAAAAAACAATGAAAAACAAAGAAAAACTTACATTTATATATAAACTCCTGGGCCACCAGGCTATGAACACCAGCTATTTTCTTTGAATACAATTGCGTTGTCACCGGTGAGCTAGGAACTCTGGGGGAGGGTAGGCTGCGAAGTGTCCTTTTTCGTATCCTTCATTTGCCAGAGAAAAATGATGGGCGCATTTGGCATTGCATTTGAATGACATTCCAAACTGAGGCAGCCTTCGTCGCGCCGCGGTGACAAATATGGCTTTCGAAAAGTGCAGAGTTTGAATTGAGACAGCCTTCGTAGCACTGCTGTGATGTAATCGGCCTTCAAATGCCCGAAATCAGCCTTCAAATACGGCCTTCCGAGGATGCAGCCCACACATTGAGACACAGCTCTAATCATCAGCCCACAGAGACAATTAAAAACATTTGAGTCAAGGCTTTTGAAAAGCTTACAGTGACATCTGCTGGAAACTTCAATAATGGCACACATCAACAGTCTTAAGGTTAGACAGACGCTTCTATGGCTGGACTGAACAATTCCCATCCTTCATCACAAACTGCATAGTTTCAAAACAGATGGTTGATAATTGTAATTTGTCAACACTGTGTGTTATTGAATGAATTAGAACTGTTTGAGACAATAAACTATTTTCTAACATAATGTCATACAATCATTTTGATTTGGAGTGTTTCCAAAACATCAAACTTATGTGGACTTCCCTGATAAGACTGGGAATAAAACTCTTCAGGAAAAATTTACATAGCTATTTTATGGTTTGTGTTATAAATTTATGAAGTAGTGCTTTAACTTTTGAGTGTAAGGTATTGTCTTTACGGGTTTTTATTTAAGAACAATATTTTTCCACATTGACAGGGCTTAGGTGATTCCTTTTTTGTCTACTACCTGGCCAGCCTTTGAAAAAAATTTCTCACAGTGCACAGAGGTTGCAGGGATGGCAAAATGGACCACTGCAAGTTTATATAGGTGAGTGAAGACCCCTGCATGTTTGGCCCAGTACACCAATGGTCTTCCACTCTTGTCAGGTATGCATCTGCTACCATTGGACTTCAACCATTGCATTGGCACTAGCACTCCTGCTATTCACCTGGTGTCACTGACTCTGTTGTCCATGTAACCACAGGTTGTCATCATCACAGATTTTTAAGACAGGACTTTTTGCAGTGTTACTGCATAGGACAAGGGGCCTCATGTATAAATGCACAAAAAGCTTGCCTACACTGGTTTTCACGCACAAGGTCTGATGTATAAAAATGTACTTGATGTGAGAATGTGCGGGCCGTCACGGAAACTTTTGAGCAGACGTGAAAATGTGCGGGCCGTACGCAAAGTCTTGTCTGGCTCTGTAACGTGATGAATACTAACTGAAAAAAACTCACCAAACATTATAAAGTGAAGTTTCCATCACAGTTACTGTCATACGTCTATGATGTTGACTATTCAAATAACAAAATTACATCTGATAATAAACGTTTGATCATTGATGTGGATGACTCACATCGGCCACCCCTAAATAACTTCTGTTAAACTTAAGGGTGTCAAACATACGATAAAATTATTCAGGAAATGCATGTCACATTCTGTATATGGTTAATATTGCACACAGCACAGAATATTTACCACAGATGAAATATATACTTGCTGTGCAACTAAAAGATTGGCATGGGAAAATGCAATTGTCTCTGCGAGCATGACTCTGGCTCACTGGATCCACTACCTAAACATGAAATGCAGTAACAGGTGGGCAAAATCACTCATGTGTAATGCTTAATTGATTCCATGGATTGTGTAAATAAGTGAACAAGGTATGTGAAATTAGGTATAGCCTATAAAAGGATGTGTAAAATCATGCTGTTATACTTGATGCGCAATGGCTTCTCTGGCACTGCTAGAAGACATAGCAAATAGGAGAATTTGGAGAGGGCGTGTATTCAGAGACCAAACTGATTTGCTGGCCCACAATGATGACTGGCTTATGCCTGCAGTATACTTAACGCACCCGACCGGGCGGGAATTTCGAGTGCGCGAGCCAAGGGCTGTAGATTTTCAGTGGCGTGCGACAAAGTGGAAACGGGAAGCATGGACGAGTTCAAGGGTACAGTAAACGATTCATAATAACACAGTTAATGGTTCTTAATAAAATTGTAAATGGTTCATAACAACACAGTTAAGATAATCTTAGACACTGTTGACATTAACGTCAATGCTGCTGCCAGTTCTGCCATCGTTTATCTTTTCCTTTTCCCTGCTGTGGAAGTGCTGGCCACACATGGGTCCCTCCTCTCCCCTGCCCCCTCCTTCTCTTCCTGGGTATCCCTCGTGCCGGACAGTTTCCACATTGTCTAAAATAAACAACATTACATCAGTTGGTTCATTCTGCGTCTTTCACGTTATTTGGATTGAAATGTGTGTTTTTTAACTGGTCTTTAAATGTCTGAGTCGTGGTTCATTTCATACTTTCATACCAGGTTGAATGTTTGAGTCCCCCTCACATGCTGGCAGAACTCCAGCTATAAGTGCCTCGCCAATGATTGCAGCCACCCTTTACTCCTGTGGCATGAGCGCAGGGGCTCCCGACCCTCACCTGTAGCTGCCACACTGTTACGATGTGCCACCACTCGTTTCTTAATTTTGAGTTTGACATCGGACCTTTTTTTAAAAAAAATTCTGCCAGGGTCCGTTTCTCTGAATTTACAGCATACGGCCCTAGTGATAGTTTCCCACTCTGCCAACTTTATTTTGTTGCTAATACTTGATGACAGGCTGTCAAAAAGGACACATTTCCTTGCCTCCACCTCTATTGTTAGAACCTCGATTTCACAGTCTGTGAAATATTTATTTTTTGCAAATGAACTCAGGAAAAAAAGACCTCAGGTGCGCATTTATTAGCCATCTGCATATTAATTTATGGGAGAAGACAAGGTGGGGTCAGTGGCTCATTCACATGGCATCAATCACACAATGATTTATATCTCACAATGATTTATAAAGGAAAAGTGCGCAGGACCTGGCGTATGACCGGTTTAATACATGTAAATTTTTCTGTGCGTAGGTACTTTTCCAGTTTTGGGCGTACGCCATCTTCTGGTATGTAAGCTGCACAATCTTTTATAAATGAGGCCCCAGGAGTGGAAAGTAACAGGTATAGGCTAACTGGATTGCAGAAATAGATAGATAGAATCAGAGATGCCACAATTTAGTGTAATAGATTACTTTTCTTTGTTGGGCTGTGTTCACAACTTTTGGGAAGTTCTTCAGTAAGACCCTATTGACCAGGTAAAAGACATTCATAATTTAACCAGTGATCTATAAAAAACTTGGCTACACTGTAAAAAAAAAAAGGTTAGAATTTGACTGGAAATCCTTCAATTGGAACAATGGGAAACATTCTAAAATTAGAGAACTTCCTTTACCTGATCATTAGGGTCATACTGAGGAACTTCCCATGAGTTGTGAACTCAGGCCAACCCAAAAAAGTAATCTTTTACACTATTGTGGCATCTCTGGATGGAATAACAGCAAAACTGCCATAAGTCAGCTGCCTGCAAGTGATGAATCGGCAACGTTAAAAACAAAACGTTGATGCACTAGCAATAAAATGACATCATCAGTAAGTTATGTTGTAGCAACCAAAATAGGATCTTCACTTTTCCATGTCAGAATTTTTACAGAAAAGTGACCGCCTCCCTACGTGGTCACAACGTAATATTGTTTGCTGGGCTGTTTATAAGTTGGTGACTTTCTTGCTAACATTATTAGAACAATGCCTAATGTTGGCCTAATCACAAGCAATTTGTGATTGTAATGTTTATTCAACACTCAGTTTAATAACGCTGTATTGCATCCCAATAATGGCAAATGTACTTACTATACTACAACTATACTTTTAACATCAGTGCAGTACGTACTTGTAGTATGTAGTATGCGAATATAGATGCAATACTTTTCCCTTCCAGGGTCAGTCTAATAGTGTTTTACTTCAGACTCTAGATGGCGGTATTACAAGTATGTCAATGTTCTCCAGGAGAAAACTAGCGTAAAGGAAGAAACCCCGGAAGCACGTGGAAATAACATGAAGCTGTAATTGGTAGCTTAGAATATTTGTTAAATAATATTACATTTAAAGTGTATTTAGTCACGGGAGTATATGACGTATTATTAATTTAACAGATAACTGTAATTTTGTATTGATGTATTACAATTGCAATTTCTTTTTGGAAGACCACAGTTAGCCAAATATAGGTGCTTTTCAAATACAGTACGATAGTTCGCTTGTTGCTACTCCACTGAGCTTCTCAACATGGTTCGAGCACAAAGGTGCGTAAACTAGCTAGATTTTTTTTGCAGATAACTTTAGTTAATGTTCAATATGGAGACAATCTGTGTTTATTTTGTCCTGGCTTGGATGTGATATTTTCAACTATTCCACCACAGAAAAAAACGCGTTCCCAAGGTGAAGAAGACAGAAGAGTTCGACAAAGATGATCCTGAAGCATATAAGGATATGCCCGTCCCAGATAAGGTACCGGTACTATAGCATATTAGCTAGGTAGCTACATATCTATTTTTTGAAGATTCGTGTATGAATCGAAGTGATACACTTCCAATCATAATAGCATTTCACAATGGTCATTATTGACAATACCTGTAGAGTGTGTACTTAACCAGATGTTATCATTGTAGCTGTTTATGTTCAGTTTATGCGTGTCCCTGATAAGGTACTGTAGTATATTACATATCTATGTTTTAAAGAAACGTGTGGATCCAAGTATGATACATTTCAATCTTATCAGTATTTTCCAATGTTCATTGTTAACAATACTTGTAGAGTGTATATTTTGTGATGTGCTGTTTTATATTCTATTTAATTCCAATTTAATTTACAATCTTTTCAACAGAGATCCTCACAGTATACCAGGAATGAGGTGGATGAGTTCCACGATGACAAAATCTCTGTGAGTCTCCATCTATATATCCATAGCAATAGTTCAGCTTCTTGACTTAAAATCTAAGAGTAGTATGTTTTGCCACCATAGAAACTCATGGCACGTGGTGTTCAGATGGACAGTGACCAGGAAGATGAGGATCAGGTGAGTCAAAGGCTGACAATTTGTCTCTTAAAGCAGATACACTTCAATGACTTGCCCATTCAGCTATTACGTTGAGTTGATGAGTATCATTTTGTTTATAGGAGGAGGTGATGCCACTGGATCTTTCTGATTCAGATGATGATGATGATGAGGAGGAGGAGGAAGCTGATATGGATAGTGATCTGGACAGAAGGAATGATGATGATGGTAATCAGAGCCCATGTCAACCTGCTGTTGTTCCTTTATACTCAAACACTGACCTTTGAGTGACCTACATTTGTCATGTTTCCCTCATGTGTATTGCTCAAGGTTCCATCAAATATATTTTGTTAACAGGTGACACAATCATTGTGTCGGTCTTCTCTTACAGAACTACCCAATGATTTGGCCTGGGGAAATAAGAAGAAGATGTACTATGACTCTGATTATGTGGCTACTAGTAAGTATTATGTATTTATATTGTTAAGACCATCACCTGTGTTCTACTATGACTTGACTTTTCAAACTGTGTGGATGATTGTTTGTGGAGGAGGCTGTTTTTGGAAGTCACTCACCTCTATCTTGTTGTAGAGGGGAAATCTCAGCAGGAAGTGGAGGAAGAGGATCAGGAAGAAGAGGAAGAAGCTAAGAATATACAGAGGCGCTTAGCAGCCGATCTTAGCGAGGAGGACTATGATCTAAATCTTCTTCAGGTACACTTTAACAGCAGCAAAGTGTGCACGCCTAAGGCTCTCGCTCTATCAACATAACGCAGCAAAGTGTGCACACCTAAGGCTTTTGCTCTAGCAACATCACGAAACACCTTTTTGTGTCGCCATATTGTGGCTGTTATGTTGGCCTGTGTAGGAGTTTGCTGTAGAGGAGGAGGAGGAGGTGGAGAAAGAGGAGAGGATTGTGAAGGACCTGAAGCAGTTGTCCCAGAAGGAGAAGATCAAGTTGCTGAAGAAAGAGTCTCCAGAGCTACTGGACCTTATGCAGGATTTTAAGGCAAAGGTATGACAGTCACACGTTCACTAGTACTCTATGTGCAGCTCATTCTGGAATATACACTATTACTCATAGGTGACTGCTAAGTGAAATTCTCACTTGTGTAGATGACAACAATAGATGGGAGAAAGTAAAAAATTGCACTAATGAAGATAGTTGAGTGACGAACATGCACTACAAACGAGTTGTGCCGAGTTGCTTCTCAATAGGGCAGCCAAAGTACTGCAGTTCTATTACTATGTCCTAGATTAACGTTGCCAATGTTTTCTAAATTAAATACCTATTTCAAATAGGATGGCAGTCTAAATTAATAATATGACTTAGATTAATAGAAAATCCAAAATAAATGAGTAGGACAACTATGGAGTTAATCTACATGGTGTGACAAGAAATCTAACAATATCAAAATGACATTATTTCAATACCACACATTATGTTCAGAAAAGGGGTTACTATGACTTATCCACTAAAAAACGACAACATTTATTTTACAATTGCTGGTTCTACAAGGTGTAGTGTAGACAGGGTTCCGATGACAGTGCCAAACTAGGAAAGTTGTTATAATCGTAAACAGCACATATTAGGTTTGCATACTAATGCACATTTGTACATTTGAAATGCGTTTTAAATCATTACACAGTAAATATTTAACTGAAGCTTGACTTAAAATTGAATAGCAATTCAAATTGCAATGTCTGTCAGAAATCACTTTTAGATTTTCCCTAAAACCTTCAGCCCTATTATACAGACAGTGAGTTACCACTTATTTAGCTCTTTATACATTGGCCATATCAAACGGCATTCAGGCAGGCCAGGCTCCAGAATGAAATGATGGGGGGGCATTTTTCATTAATGGGGTGGCATAACTAATTTATATACCATTTGCAATGCTTATCAGGAAACCGAACTGGGGGGGCACAGGTTCTATCTGAGGGGGCAATGCCCTACTTTGCCCCCACGTAGATCTGGGCCTGCATTCAGGTACCATCACCTCACACACTGAGTCAAATTGTTAAATGCTCACCATGGATTCATGAGAATAGTGAGCTTGAAAGGATGCAAACAACTCTGAAACGTTGGGATGTATTAGCAGAGTTTATTTCTGCTCAGAGGTTGTGTTTTTATTTAGTTTTCATGCTGGTGCGGGCGAGAACGCTATCCCGCATAAATACATGGTCACCAATGGCCTCATAACAGCAGGATACTCTGCGTGCTGCCTGATCCAGAAATCTGACATTGGCTTCTGATTAAATAACATGTTCATAGAATCACTCATTGTAATTTCAATTAGGCTTTATAGGTAAGATGTGGGTTGGTAACTGCAGGCAGGGCAGAAAATAGCTGAAATCCACACACGGCATAGAGTAAGAGTTAATCAGTCCATAAATATGATTTGGGTGGTAATGAACACATATGTATATAAGTGGGAATGTGATTAACTGTATATCGTTGTTCTTTTACTTTATTGTACTTAGCGTTACATACTTGTTGTTAATAAGTTTGTATAACTGAATTACTGAATGTCTGCTCACATACTCAGTATAAACAAACAAATAAATATAGGTCTGGTTGGATGCCAATTATTTGATATTTGACCACTTTCGGAATAGTTGTCCTATACTACTATTTGTTCCCAAAACTTTAATGAGCACAAGTTGTTTGAGCTGACCAATCAGCATTCTACTCTCATTAATATTTTTATGGCTTGTTCTGAATTTGTTGTTTTGGTAACACTTTATTTTGAGAGTCCATCTCTAGATGCTCTACATATTATCTGCATACTGTCAACAACATTTTAACAAACTATCTACTAACCCTAACCCTAATCCTAACCTTAACCATTCCCCTTATGTTAAACCTAACCTTCACCATTACCCTAAAACATATTCTAAACTTACCCCTACCCTTAAAATACACAATT
>JACXGM010028413.1:0-14069 GCA_016801145.1 Umbra pygmaea | reverse complement strand
ATCTCCCCCTGCATGAATACAAATACAGTACATGCACTAAGCCCCGTTAAGAACCTTTAAGGCTAGGGATGGGCCGATACCACTTTTTATGGAACGAGTACAAGTACAGAGTATTTCATTTTGGGTACTTGCTGATACGAGTACCGATAGGAGTACTTTTAAGAACTATGCCAAATGTCACATTTATCAAGCTAAAATCAGCTATTTCTTAGATGTTGAACAGCCCATTCAAATATAGAAAAGTAAATATTCCTACATATCCAGAAAAACATAATTTTCATTGCAGGTCAAGAATATGTAATATTTATCAGACGTCAATGGTTTACATCTCCTTCCCTAATTAAGTGAGAGAAACACGTTTTTAAACGCAAACGCAATAGACGTTTTTGTTAGAATTTTCCCTAACTAAGCATTGCAGAAGTTTTGTGTAAGATGAGAATGTCTGTTTGAAGTGACTTTCTCCAAAACCGGGATAATTACCTAATCATATTATTCTGTTAAGGTATTTTATTGTTTTATTATAATCGGTACAGAATTAGCTGTACTATCAATGTAATCTATTGAACAAAATATAAATAGGCTACATCGTATTTCTTTTAAGTTATATTTCTTAACGTTAGTATGTCAGAACTCAGAAATACCACTATTTTGTTCACGCAGAAGTTTTGCAAACTACCGACATTTGTCTTTCCTTGCTGAAGGTGGCTTTCAGAGGCTAGGTCCGGGGCATTCCTTATGCCGTTTTCTACAGTTACAGTATGCACCGAATTGCATCCTTTATTTTTTTCTGTACTTAAATATATTTGTATCGGTATCGGCCCATCTCTAGTTAAGGCTCTGCTAGTAAAAATATATAATAATCCATCAAACTCACCAAAGCTGCTCATTATTTGAAAACGAAGTCCTTTCTCTTCTAAAAACACTTCTTTGACGCAGTTGTACAGCACATCTTTGCGTTAAGTTCCAATAAAAGACTTTGCCCAGAGCTGAGAGTCGATCCTGCCCAGTCATATATTCATCACCAAAGCTACTTCACCTCCATCTGCCATTCTGCTAAAAGTAAAAAATCTAACAATCTAAAAATTGAAAGTTTAAAGAAATCGGAGAAGGGAGAGCTAAGCTGGGAGAGCTAAGCTAGTTGTTGTTCAGATGGGGAACTTTTTTTACTTTTTTCTTTTTAATTTATTGAACTGCCCCTCCTATCAGCAACAGAAACGAGGCTGACGTAAGGCTAGGCCTGCAGAAATACTTTACTTGGTCAAAGAACACACCCAACATGGTAAAGTCGAAATCTGATTGGTTAAAAATATGACAATCAACAACATGGTCCTGATGGGCGTCAACAGCAGACTGTATTCACTCGGAATTCTGCAGGCCCTAGTCTACCCAGAGACAACACAGATTAAAAAATCTTATTGGATAAAAGCTTTCATTTATATGAGCTGCGCTAAAAGCAAGGCAACTGAAAATAACGTACTGTAGCAATGAAATCACCATATAGACTAATTTAAATGAACTTTGTAAAATATATATTATTAAAAAATATATTAAAGAAGTACAAAAATACATTTCTGATTCTGATTATCTTTGGGCCTGCAGAGAAGGCCTTGCAGGCCCTGACGGCCCACCACTGATTAGCACTAAGGGACCGAAAGTGTGCCAAGAAAACATCCCTTACACCACTACACCACCACCACCAGCCTGCACAGTGGTAACAAGGCATGATGGATCCTTGTTCTCATTCTTTTTACGCCAAATTCTGACTCTTCCATCTGAATGTCTCAACAGAAATCGAGACTAATCAGACCAGACAACATTTTTCCAGTCTTCAACTGTCCAATTTTGGTGTGCTCTTGCAAATTGTAGCCTCTCTTTTATATTTGTAGTGGAGGTGAGTGGTACCCGGTGGGGTCTTCTACTATCGTAGCCCATCTGCCTCAAGGATGTGCGTGTTGTGGCTTCACAAATGCTTTGCTGCATACCTCTGTTTTAACGAGTTGTTATTTCAGTCAAAGTTGCCCTTCTATCAGCTTGAAGCAGTCGGCCCATTCTCCTCTGACCTCTAGCATCAACAAGGCATTTTCACCCACAGGACTGCCACATACTGGATGTTTTTCCCTTTTCACACCATTCTTTGTAAACCCTAGAAATGGTTGTGCGTAAAAATCCCAGTAACTGAGCAGATTGTGAAATACTCAGACCGGCCCATCTGGCACCAACAACCATGCCACACTCAAAATTGCTTAAATCACCTTTCTTTCCCATTCTGACATTCAGTTTGGAGTTCAGGATATTGTCTTGACCAGGACCACACCCCTAAATGCATTGAAGCAACTGCCATGTTATTGGGTGAATAGATAATTGCAATATTGAGAAATTTCACGGGTGTTCCTAATAATCCTTTAGGTGAGTGTATATGGAAAATATAGTCTGCCCGAGAATTGAACCCTGAGGCACCCCCATAGAGACATAGGTCAGGAAAGCAGAACTTAACACACTGAAATCTGTCTGAGAAATAATTAGTGAATCCCTGATCTCCCTAAACCTAACCCTTAATGGAGCTATTTGTAGAAATTTGTAATGGTGAGAACAGCGCTACTTTCTCATTCAGTGACCAGCTTACAAAAGCTGTAATATTTATTGACATTTAAAAAATATGAAAAGTTATTTAGATGGTAAAATGATCCCCTACACACTGCAGTGATATGTTCCACACAAAAGGATTTTGAGGATAGCATAGTAGTTTTTGATTTTGTAAATGTCCTGTTACATGTCAGTATTTAGTGTTTTTATATTTGTCAAGAGAATTAAAAATCAAGACAACACGCACTCAACATTTAAAACAGACACTCATACATATCTGCAAAATGCTACATGTACCATAACTTTTCAATATTGGTATTTAGGCAGGTTAACAGTAAATCGTTTATGGCGTTGGTGTGATGGGACAACAAAAATAACAGTTTAATTTGCTGTAATCCATCTCTTTGAGAAACTGTGAGATAGACAGCCCACTGTAGGGAAATAGCCTACATTTCTTGGCCAAATAAGTGTGTCTCTGATGCTAATCTCCCCTTTGTCACTTTGCATTACATACTCTTCAGGTTGATGTTGATAAGTGAACAATGTCAGACAGCCTGACACTATCTAAAAAGTGCCACAGCTACCGGGAACCAAGTAGTGTATGCTGTCCAATAGCTAATCTCTGATGTTACACAACCTTACATTGTCCAGCACAGCAACCTACATCTTCCACTCGATAATTAATTACTATGTTAAGCTGTTTCTCCCTGCAGTTTTCCTATTTTTCAAGGGAAGTAAAGAAGGATGGCTATTAGTTAAAAAGGCTGACAAAGGATTCCTAAACGATGGTCTACAGTACTGTTTTAAATAATATGAAGCTGTGCCATATATCCTGGGGTTCTATCCAGGTTGAGGCCTAATGGCTGTGCTCAGAAGTACCTCATTATCCTTAATTGGGGGGGGGGGTCGTCGTGGCCATGGCCAACACTGGCCATGGTCACTCCTAATGCCTAAAACGCACAGCCAATCAGAGGCAGAGGGGGGAGAGGTTTTTTCAAAGTTTGCAACACTGAGCAGTTCGTCGAAAACTGATGTCTATTAAATGTGTGTTAGGCTTACAGAAAGTGATGCTTTTGACTTTTGAAAATATAGTAGTTCAACACAGAACCCCATTTGTTTAATTGTTTTTTGTGATGTATGTATTTTTTAATTAAAATGTTATTAACTATGGTTAAAAGAACATGACATTGTTTACAAGAACACAGAGTGTACATTGATGTAGCCTCACTTGATTGACAGTAAATCCATCAAATCATACCTGAACCATCTGCATTTAACCTATGTAGACAGCCAATGAGCTGGCCTTTTCAGGTGTTTTTGGTTGATTCTTGTAAGCCAAAAACTACATAAACTACAAGGATGCGTAACTGCGGCACTCGTGTCCAGGAATCTAGACTATTATGCAGTGTCTAGCAGGCAGTGTTCCGGACACAAAATATATTTATTATATTTCTACTTTATTCATTTTAAAGATTTTATAAAATGCCTCCCAAAGGTCTACAATCTCTTTCGAAATAGAGAAATATCAATATTTTTGATGCTTTGGAAGAGATTTGCAGAGAAACTGACACAGAATGGATGATTGACTTTGCAAGCTCTTCACGCAGAGAGAGGAGATTGATCCGTGTATGAAATGGCCATTCCCATTTTAGATCGGTTAGTAAAATAAGTTGTATCTTATTCTAATCCAGTTGTTTACGTCATTAGTTATCATGCCACATGGCCTTTGTATAATTTTAGATTTCTCTGTGATTGAAAATCCACAACCATTTAGCCTTAGTTCAGCCTTTGTTTGGCCTTTGTTTGGCCTTTGCTCATTGTTTATTTTCATTGGCTTGGAAACATTTGAACAATGGAATTGGAATGCTCTGGTTTGTTTTCACATTAGATTCATTATTATTGTTATTTATTTATTATTGAATTATTATTGTAAGTGCCGAAAGTAGAGAAAATAGCATGTGATTATATGAAACTTGAGTTCTAATTTGACACTAGGCCATTGCTGGTTGCTAACTTGGCCATTTGTATGAACAGGAGTGTTGTAAAAATAACCTTTTTTTGTAACCATATCATGGCATTTGTATGAATGTGTTTTTTGTAAGAATATAAACTTTTTTTGTAACAATATAATTTTTAAATAATGATTTTTATTGGTTTGACATCCTCAGTGGATGTGTTGTCATTTTTCAGATAGACTGACCTTTCAAAACTCATGGTAAGCATGCTAACAAATGAAAACATGTCATTAGACTGCCATTCTGTAAGTTACTTTGCAAAATTAACTGTTGGTCTTAAAATGAATTTATCGTGGTAGTGTTTTAAAAAACAATGAGGATTAATGTACGATGTTATCAGATTTTATACAAATCATATGTGCTGCACTGTCCCACTCAACCTGACAGGAATAGTTCACCTGGGACAGGAGTTTTCAGGTAAACTGGGACACTGTTTAGCAAAATTACAGCAGAATTTCAACAATTAATCAATAACAATGCCCGATGAATTATGATTTTGACATGATTATGTAGAATATTTATACAGTATCTCACAAGTGAGTACACCCCTCACATTTTTCTAAATATATGATTTAAACTTTTCACGTGACACCACTGAAGAAATAACCCTTTGCTACAATGTAAAATAGTGAGTTATACTGTTTTGTATAACAGTGTACATTTCCTGTCCCCTCAAAACAACTCAACACAGCAGGTAAGTTCTAAAGTGCTGGCAACGAAAGTGAGAAAGTGAAAAGGTCGAAATTGGGCCCAAAGTGTAAATATTTTGTGTGGTCACCATTATTTTCCATTACTGCTGAAAACCCTCTTGGTCATGGAGTTCACCAAAGATTCACAGGTTGCCACTAGAGTCCTCTTCCGATCCTCCATGATGATATCATGGAGCATGTGGATGTTAGAGAACTTGTGCTCCTCCATCTTCCATTTGAGGATGCCCCACAGATGCTCAATTGGGAGACATGCTTGGTCAGTCCATCACCTTTACCCTTAGCTTCTTTAGCAAGGTGGTGGTCATCGTGGAGTTGTGTTTGGGGTTATCATGTTAGAATACTGCCCTGCCTCCCAGTGTCTGAATGGAGGGGATCATGCTCTGCTTCAGTATGTCACGGTACATGTTGGCATTCATGGTTCCCTCAATTTATGCTCCTGTAGCTCTCCAGTGCTGGCAGCAATTATGCAGGCCCAGACCATGACACTCTTACCACCATGCTTTACTGTAGCCGGAACGCACTTGTCTTTCTACTCCTCACCTGGTTGCTGCCACACGCTTGACACCATCTGAATCAAATAAGGTTATCATGGTCTCATCAGATCACATGATATTGTTCTGGTAATCCATGTCCTTAGTCAGCTTGTCTTTAGCATACTGTTTGTGGGCTCTCTCGTGTATCATCTTTAGAAGAGGCTTCCTTCTGGGACGACAGCCATGCAGACCAATTCGATGCAGTGTGCTGTGTATGGTCTGAGCACTGACAGGCTGAACCCCACCCCTTCAAACCACTGCAGCAATGCTGGAAGCACTCATACGTCTGTTTCCCAAAGACAACTTCTGGATATGACGCTGAGCACGTACACTCAAATTCTTTGGTCGGCCATACCGAGGCCTGTCTTGGCCACCGTGCTGCAGCTCAGTTTCAGGGTCTTGGCAATCTTCCTATAGCCTAGGCCATCTTCATGTAGAGAAACAATTCTTTTTTTCAGATCCTCAGAAAATTCTTTGCCATGAGGTGCCATGTTGAACTTCGAGGGACCAGTATGAGGGAGTGTGAGAGACATAACACCAAATTTAACACACCTGCTCCCCATTCACACATGACACTTTGTAACACTTAACGGGTCACATGACATTGGGGAGGGAATATAGCTAATTGGGCCAAATTTTTACTTAGGGGTGTACTCAATTTTATGCTGTTATACAAGCTGTACACTCACTACTTTACATTGTAGCAAAGTTTTCACATAAAAAGTTCTAAACATATATTTACAAAAATGTGAGGAGTGTACTCGTGTGAGACTGTAAATATTAGAGGTCGACCGATTATGATTTTTCAAGGCCGATACGATTAACAATTATTGGACGACTAAACAAGCTGATTCCGATTTATCAACCGATTATTATGATTTTTTTGGGGGGAAATCATTTCATTTAAAAAATACTGAAAGTACAATACACTTTTAATATAACTTCTTAATATAATACACAAAATTGTTTCAAATCTCAAATCATCAAATTATTTAAATTTGTTCAAACACAATGCCTAACAAATGGCAAAACACAGCACGCGTAGTACGATTTGTATTTGAAACAACTTCGCCTATTAAATCTGTTTTATAAAACAAACCCTTGGGTTTTGCCTCAAAAAACATTTAGTCAGTGCATTTTGATAGTTGTCCTTTTATTAACCAATTGGATTTGGTGCTGCACACAATGGGAGTACAGATATCCGACGTAATTTCCAGAAGCACTTGATAAAGATCTGGTTTCAAAATCAATACACAAATGTGACAATGTAAATATAACAAAAGCAGTAACTGAGAAACATGGGATTTCGTGTTTAATTACGGAAATATTTTCTTGCGAGAGAAGTCGGAATATAACCTAATCTTCTCTCTTAGCCACCGTCTGACTCAACATCAGAAACAAGCTACTTTGAAAAAAATGTTTGAGAACACCAGCGATGTATATTCCCTGCTAAAATGAATGCCTTTTAATTAAATGTGGAAGTAAAAAAACCTATCTTCTGTGTATCGTTTTGAATAGGCATTGTATTTTGACAAGTTATATGTGCGCAATGACTGTATTAATTAAACCAGCATTCGTTTGGTGCCAGTACCCGATATTGATCTACTGTTGACTGATCTGATGACTAATTATATAAATCCCCCTTATTCATCATATGCAACGCAATATAGCTAGTTAAGCCTTGTGCATTAGTTTCTTTAAAAAGGTAGTTTTTCCCTGAAAGCCTTGAGGAAAACAACGGATAAATGTTTTGGTTGATAAAAAAATGCAAACAGTTCTGTCAGAATGAAAGCAGTGAACCCCTACCCACTATTCTAGACTAATATTAACCAAGCCAACAAGTGATTATATGCGACTGATTTTAATTGTTCCCCTTTCATGCTAGCTACAAACTTACCATAGCTTTTCTGCAATCATAATTTCCTCCAGACTTCATGCTACAACTTGGGGCAGGTGGACTGTCCGTCACGACAGATTGGCTGAGAAGGGTCCAGCTTTGGCCTGTAGCCGCTCATGCCAAGCCCCCCGCTCATGCCAAGCCCCCCGCTCATGCCAAGCCCCTTGACTAATCTTAGTAGCTAGCGCTAGCTTAGTATGTCGCTACTGTAGTAGCACAACATAATGATTACATCTCGATGGTTGTTTAAATACATCCATTGTTTGTTTAACGTTAGTGAATACTTTAGACAATAAACGGTGTGGAGTGAGCGGCAACAGTTTGTTTGTGTTGTTGTAGCAACCAATGGCAACACTGCGCGTTCATGGTTCATGAGCACAATAGCCGCTTTCCGACCAATTAGTTACAGGAACGTAGTTATAGGAACAGTCCACTTCTAAACAGTTCTACTAACTGCTTTCCCCCAAAACCGGTTTTGCTATTTGCATTCGCACTGGTCAAGTGGCCATAGGAACTGGTAGGAGGGGTAAGAGAGTGACGCAAGCAACGCAACAGACTTTTATAGCATCGTCACTAGACTTTAGCATAGCCCCACATACAACAACATTTCACAGTTTAATGTTTGTAACACTGGCTGTATGATTGGAGATAAGTGTATAAATCATCTTATGTCTATGCGGATGATCTGGTTGTTTTCCTGGTTCCTTCAGCAGCTTGCTGTTTGTTCAGATTACGAGGCTGAAAACGACATCCAATACAATTAAAAAAAATATAATGTTGTGTTGATAATGTCCTACGGAGTTCGAACCGAGGCGTTTAAAAACTAGGCTGGAGTCATAGAAATTAAGTAGCTACTTAACACAGAAACACAAAAGACGAAGGCTCCAGCATAATTAATGTAGACGAGACAAACGAAGCGACCGGCCAATTAGATGTAGACCTAGGAAAAGGGAAAGACCCTGCTCTGGAGTAGGAGCTAAAAAGGTTATAGGAACGGCGGTGCGAGGAACTAAATAATCCCGCAATTTCTTCTATCGGAACACAAGAAAAAAAGGGTTATAGGAACGTTATGTTCTAGGAACTGCATAATCCCTGCGGTCGGGAAGCGGCTAATGTTGTTCGTTCTCTTAATAATTTATACATTGTAACGGCAAGTATAGTTAGTTCTTAATACGCGCGAAATTATGAACTCGACGTTACAATGTCTAAAAATATTCACTAACGTTAAACATTGTGTTTTCGTTGGTCCTTATCGTTTACATGCTTATTTAAAATAAACGATGGATGTAAATGGACATGCGCACTAGCAACAGTTTGTTTGTGTTGTCGTAGGAACTGGTAACAAAACTGCGCGTTCATGAGCTTCTTACTAGTATAATTCGTTCTCTTAATACATCCAATGGTATACGTGGCGAACCCATGAACTCTCCGTTTCATTGTCTAAAATAATCACTAACATCAAACATTGTTTTTTCGTTGCTCTTTATCATTTAGATTCTTATCTAAATAAACGATGGATGTAAATGGACATACACACTAGCAACAGTTTGTTTGTGTTGTCGTAGCAACCGGTAAAATCACTGCACATTCATTAGCTTCTTACAAGTATAGTTTGTTTGTTTAATACATCCACTGGTATACTACGTGGCGAACTCGTGAACTCGTCATGCTACTACAGTATCTACAGTACATACTAGCTTCTTCTTCTTCTACTTCTACTAGCGTCTATTTGGCGGTTGACAAACAACAAACGGTGCATTACCACCACCGACTGGAATGGAGTGTGAATCGAAATGACCTGTGTCTATATCCTCCCCCACAATTTAGTCGCCCTGAGATACTGAAACAAATCTACACCCTTCATTCCCTACTCGAGTTCGTAAAAGATCATTTAATATATATTGCAATTTGATTTTCCCTAGATTCCTCCTCAGACTCCTCCTTTCATGCTCATATTTCGGACAGTACACCATAACATGTTCCACAGTTTCTTCTTGCCCACAAAAGTCACACTTTCCCGTACCATGTTTACCCAATAGATAGTGTACTGTTCAAACCTGTATGTTCAAACCTCAACCTTGCTAATAGTACCTCCTCTTTCCTACTTTCCGAATGCCCAGTTTGCAAACTAGCCAAAGCCGAACTTGAGTCTGAACAAATAACTGCCTTCAGAGGCCTCACCTCCTCTCCATTGTGTCACCAATACTAGGGCAATCATTTCCCCTGTATACACAGATAGCTCATCGTTAATCCTTTTCCGCACTATTACCTGAAACTCAGGAACAATAAATGCAACTCCCAACTTGTTGTCTCTACTCTTTTATGCGTCTGTGTATATCTGAACATACCCATGGTACCCCTTAATATATTTCTCCACTTTCCATGACGTACATGCCCCATCCTTGTTTTTACCCTCCAACAGAGTGAAATCTACTTCTTCTGGAAGCATCCAGGGATTAATTACTGGCAACGGTATAGTTGGGCTAACCATTAGCTGATTTACTTGAAGTTCCGTTGCTTTCCGTACCACTGTCCACCCGAAGCTTTTCGTTGTCCCCCTCTCCTTTTCCCAACACTGTTGTAGAGTGTCTTTCGCTGGATGTTCTTGACCATGGCCTTGTACATTAGCCCAATAACTGACTGACAACTGTATCCTTCTCAATTTCAATGGCATTTCCCTAATTTCCACCTGTAGCACTACAATCTGTGTAGTTTTCATAGCCCCTGTACATAGTCTCAATACCTGATACTGTATCTTATCTAGCTTTCCTAGAGCTGTTCCTGCTGCTGACCCATACACCACACATCCATAATCTAATACAGATCTAATCAACCCACTATATATTGACTGTAACGCCACCTTATACGGCCCCCATTCACTCCCCACTAAACATTGCATCGTATTTACCACTTTCTTACACTTGTCCACTATTTTTTGAATATGTACCGCCCATGTAAGTTTTTCATCAAACCACATCCCTAAAAACCTAAAATGCTTCACTCTTTCCAGATCTTGCTTATATAAT
Source organism: Umbra pygmaea (assembly GCA_016801145.1). Classification (NCBI taxonomy): domain Eukaryota; kingdom Metazoa; phylum Chordata; class Actinopteri; order Esociformes; family Umbridae; genus Umbra; species Umbra pygmaea. The sequence goes on along the minus strand of JACXGM010028413.1, from coordinate 3,305 downwards.
CTTAGATTTCCCTCATCTCCAATTTTCTTCATTATAAAAAACATTACCTTTGTCTTTTCAACTGAAAATTTAAAACCCCATTTCCATGCCCAATCTTCAACTTTTGTAATCGCCTGCCGTAACTTTCTAATAATAAAACCCACGTTTCTTCCCCTTTTCCAGATTGCCCCATCGTCAGCAAAAAGAGAAACTCCCAGCCCTGCCTCCAATTCCTCATACATGTCATTTATTATTACAGAGAATAATACACGACTCATTATACTCCCTTGTGGCGTTCCATTGTCAATCAGAGACTCACCAGAATAGCTGGTCCCTATCCTTACTTTTATTACTCTCCTCATTAAAAAATCCTTAATCCATCTATACATTCGACCTGCAATATCCAATTTTCCGAATTTGATTAGCAGCCCTTCTCTCCACATCATGTCATATACTTTTTCTATATCAAAGAACACAGCCACTACACTCTCTTTATTTATTTGTGCCTTTCTAATATCGTGTTCCAGACACATCGCAGGGTCCATAGTGTTTCTCCCTCTCCTAAAACAACTCTGACAGCTGGTAAAATATTTATTAAATTCAACATAATACATTAACCTGGCATTCACCATTTTTTCCATTACCTTACAGATGTTAAAAGTCAATGCAATTGGTCTGTAACTACCTGGATTTGTGTAGTCTTTCCCTGGTTTACGTATCGGAACTACCACTGCCTCCTTCCAACTCTGATGGCAATTTACCTCCCTCCCAAATTTGATTGTACATTTCCAATAAGACCTCCTTGGATGACTCGCTAAGATGATTAATCATTATATAGCAGATCTGATCCATGCCTGGCGTTGATTTTTTGGTATTTACGATTCAAATCTAATTTCATAAACGGCATATTAAGTTGGTCATTATAGCAATTCTTGGTCTGTGTTAGCTCGTCATACTGCTCCATAGTACATACCCCTGATCCCCTCTTCTCTCATATTGTTTACTTTATTAATTTTGCTAAAGTTTCCGCCATCATTTTGGCTTTCTCCTCATCTCTGACCGCAATTGTTTCCCCCTCCCTTAATATCGGATACCCATATTCTCTTTTTATTCCATTCTTTTTATCATTCCCCATACTCTGCCAATGTCTGTCTCCCTTCCCACTGTGCTACAAAATTTTCTCAAACTCCTTTGTTACTTTAATGATTCTCCTTACAGTCGCTTGGCTCCTTTTAAAGTCGATAAAACTCGGGAAACTCAGCTTCTGTTTTTACTTTCTAAAAGTTTTTCGTCAAGATTTAATCGCTTCATCCCACTCCTTTGTCTACCATGGTACAATCTTCTTTTTCTTCCTACCTCCCTTCTTTGGAATAGTCTAATTCGCTGCTTACACTATGCCATCACAAATACAGTTATTAACCCTACTTACATCGTCTGTAATATCTGTTTTCCCATTTCCAACTCACTTACATACTCAAACGCCTCCCATGTTCTAACAGCCACCTGTCCATGCCACCTGTCTTGCAGTCTGCTATACTGCATTTAACCGTAACTTCTATAGGGTAATGATCACTTCCAATCGTCGTCTCTCTAACCACCTCCCACTCACATACTCCGCCCAGTGAATTCAACACCAGCGTAAGGCCAATAGCTGATTCCGTGCCTTTCCTAACATTAATCCTCATACCCCGTCCATCATTTAAGCACACCAGATCCTTTTTCTCCATTAGTTCTTCTATCACTCTCCCATTCCCATCTGTGCAGGTATCCCATAACATCCTATGGGCATTAAAATCCCCACACCATACAATTTTCCCTTCTAAATCAGGGCCCTACACTAACCTTTTCTACCGGTGGTACTTGCACTATTAACTTTTTCAGTTACTGGCGCAAAACATGATTTGGTCGCACTAATTATTTACAGTATGCCGCTCTGGATAACACTGTACAATAATGAGCCTGTATTGCATACAGATTTGCACATTAATTACTTCTTTTAAAGCACATGCGTTATTGTTTTCTTTAACATTGATTGGGATAGATTTACTGCAATAGAAGACACAGTACATTATGAAGTGCAAAATTTATTTTAATTTTCAACATGCTATGGTTGGCACAGATGGGCAGACTCCTGAACTCTAAAAGGAAAGGAAAAAATAAAATAATGTAATCCATTAATAATATAATAATAGATTTTCAGCAGCTATTGGTTTTTCGGTATAAAAGGTTAAAAAAATTGTACAGTAGATCATTACATAAATCATTACAGCCTTTATAATTAAATGTAATGAAAATTCATTTTGCACGGGCATGTTGAACCTCAATATGGCCAATGAGGATGTTGGAAGGTCTTCCCTTTTCAATGACGTGAGCAAAAATTGTTTCACACTCTCGTGGAGATGTCTGGATCTCTGTCATGAATGTAGGCAAATGGGTCGAAGAAATTTTGGCACACGTCTTTTGCTTGAGTGTCTGAGATTAATAAATTCAGCACATGATCTGTCATTAGCGTATGTTTGATTAATAGCCACCCCATTCTTCTTCAAAATAATAATTTGTGATTTATACTTTGTGAAGGGCATTTCCTCTTTGGTTATATTATACACTATATTGAACTTAATTATCATTTAAGGTTCCTCACTTGCGTGGTTTGCTGAAACTTGACGCCGAAATGCAGTTGAGAGTGATGCTGCATTACGGGATATGTACAGTACCTGTCTCTACACTTCCTGTGCTTCATGCTATCATTTTGAAGCTTTAATATTTCGTGTTTGAATTGTTTTGACGCAGTTAAAAATTTGGACACAACTACAATTGAAGGCCCACGTAATTTACAGTACACACAGTGCATTGCTCCGTCTTGGTACCTTAACCACTGGTATTCTTCGAGCCACAGGTGTCAATTCATATCCGTATTGGGTATTTTCCCTGATGAATCCTTCTCAGCCTCATTCTCACTCACAGGCTCCGTGTATATATATATATATATATATGTATATATATATATATATGTATATATGTATATATATATATATATATATGTATATATGTATATATATATATATATGTATATGTATGTATGTATGTATGTATGTATGTATGTATGTGTATATGTATATATGTATGTGTATTAGGGGTGCAACGGATCAAAAAACTCACGGATCGGATCGTTTTTCGGATCAGAGTCACGGATCGGATCATTTTTCGGATCAGCAAAATAAAAAAATATAAAATAATTGGAATTTGGGTTAGTTGATTTTATTTTTATTTTATTTAACCTTTACTTAACCAGGTAAGTTGACTAAAAACAATTTCTTATTTACAGC
>JACXGM010028412.1:0-14147 GCA_016801145.1 Umbra pygmaea | reverse complement strand
AACTCTCCTGACCTGAACCCCATAGAGAATCTGTGGGATATTGTGAAGAGGAAGTTGAGAGACGCAAGACCCAACACTCTGGATGAGCTTAAGGCCGCTATCGAAGCATCCTGGGCCTCCATCACACCTCAGCAGTGCCACAGGCTGATTGCCTCCATGCCACGTCGCATTGAAGCAGTCATTTCTGCAAAAGGATTCCTGACCAAGTATTGAGTGCATAACTGAACATAATTATTTGAAGGTTGACTTTTTCTTTTCTTTGTATTACAAACACTTCTTTTATCTGTCAGATGAAATATGCTAATTCTTTGAGATTTGGGGTTTTCATGAGCTGTATGCCAAAATCATCAGTATTAAAACAATAAATGACCTAAAATATTTCAGTTGGTGTGCAATGAATCTAAAATATATGAAAGTTTAATTTTTATCATTACATTATGGAAAATAATTAACTTTATCACAATATGCTAATTTCTTGAGAAGGACCTGTATATATATATATATAATATGTATTAAAGAAAAGTATTCTTTCCTTATACAGAACCTTTAAGTATACTTGGCTTATACTGACAAGTATACAGAAAAGTACAAGTATATTTGACCTATACCTGTACTTAAGTAAAATGTAAAGTACAAGTATAGGCCAAATATACTTAGACTTTTCTGTATACTTGTCAGTATAAGCCAAGTATACTTAAGTATAATTTTGTTAAGTATTTCTCTGATGAATGTATAAAAAGTGACTGAAAGCATACTCTCTTATTCTTAGTTTAAAATAAATATACTAATAGTACACTTGAATAACCTTCTGTTTCGTAAGGGCAGTGACGTAGAGCTCTAATAACATAAAACCCTTGAAACACTGATATAGAGCTCTCATAACATAAAACACAGTGACATAGAGCTCTCATAACAAAAAACACATAAAAACACAGTGACACAGCATTTAATGTTGTTTACCAGAGGGGGGCAATGCTTCAATTATTTAGACAGACTATGTTCTAGTCAGACAAGGCAAGCTCCTCGTATAATGTAAACATTTTACTGGGAGCTCATTTTAACATAACATAAAACCCTTGAAACACAGTGACGCAGAGCTTTCACAACATAAAACCCTTGAAACACAGTGACGTAGAGCTTTATAACATAAAACACTTGAAATACAGTGACGTAGAGCTCCCATAACATAAAACCCATGAAACACAGTGATGTAGTACCCTGGAAATCCAGAGTTCTCGCGAGAGCACAGTTTGAATTTGCTCAGCAAGTTACTCTGGCACCGAGTAATTCTGCTCATTAACTATGCCCTTGTAGCCGAGCTGCACCAATCACATCGGTGTATCTGATATAGGCGTGCCAGAAGCGTGTTAAACAGATAACGACAGCGCTGCGACCTCGAAGTCATTAGTAAACATTGTAAGATCGCAATAACACCAGTTGTTAAAAACGGCTTTAGCCACTACAATGAACGAGTTAGACTTGGCTTTTTGTCTAAAAGAGGGACAGAAGACGGTGCTCGAATTGTTCCTTTTTAGGAAGGACGTTTTTGCAAGAGTTTAATCTACTAGTTCGCTCCGCCATAGGTGCTTAGCGATAAACCACTGGTGATAGGTCGTAGTTATATCCAATTGCGTACAGTGAGATTTTCAAATGCATACTTGGTGCCGCCCCTCGAGCTGGGTCATTTTCAGTACTAGATCCCAGACCCATATCTCCTCCGGATTTGGGTCTGGATTTTTCCAGGCTAGTGATGTAGAGCTCTCATAGCGTAAAACCATTGAAACACAGTGATGTAGAGCTCTCACAACATAAAACCCTTGAAACACAGTGATGTAGACCTCTCATTACATAAAAACCTTGAAACACAGTGACGTAGAGCTCTCAACATAAAACCTTTGAAACACAGTGCGTAGAGCTCTCATAACATAAAACCCTTAAAACACAGTGACATAGAGCTCTTATAACTTCAAACACAGTGATATAGAGCTCTCATAACATAAAACCCATGAAACACAGTGATGTATATATCTCACAACATAAAACCCATGAAACACAGTGATGTAGAGCTCTCAAAACATAAACCATAAACCACAGTGACATAGAGCTCTCACAACAAAAAACACATAGGAACACAATGACACAGCATTTAATGTTCTTAACCAGATGGGGGCAATGCTTCACTTATTTGGACAGCCCATGTTCCAGGCAGACAAAGCAAGCTTCTCATATAATGCAAACATTTTACTGGGAGCTCATTTTAACATAACATAAAACCCTTGAAACACAGTGACAAAGAGCTCTCATAACTTCAAGCACAGTGATATAGAGCTCTCATAACATAAAACCCTTGAAACAGTGATATAGAGCTATCATATCATAAAACCCTTGAAACACAGTGACATAGAGCTATCATAACTTCAAGCACAGTGATATAGAGCTCTCATAACATAAAACCCTTGAAACAGTGATATAGAGCTATCATAACTTCAAGCACAGTGATACATGGCTCTCATAACATAAAACCCATAAAAACGCAGTGACAGAGCATTTAATGTTGTTAACCAGATGGGGCCAATGCTTTATTCTTTTAGACAGCCCATGTTCCAGTCAGATAAAGCAAGCTCGTCATTAAATGCAAACTTTTTACTGGAATTCATTTTAAATATATGTTTTAAGTTTTAAGTATTTTTCATGACATTTGCAGGTATTTGTTATTTTTTGATTCATGTCATTAATAAATGGTCATTTCTTTCATGAACATTGTTTTCTCCCTGAGTTCATAGATATCATGGGGAAAAAATACCAGGGAAAATCCTCTAAATAAATCTAGTTATTTATGAACTGAGATGATGTGCTGGTAATTCATTCAGAACACACAGTCAAACCCACGTACGTTCACACACGTGTATGGTCACCTAAATTACATAAATGGCACCCTATTCACTACATAGTGCACTTCAGAGTCCTATTCAGAACTACTGCACAATGTAGGGAACAATTTACATCAACCTCTAGACCACAGTATCGTCCTCACTATTACAGTCACCACAGCGACCAGCAAACTGACACCAATACTAAGCCCATCAACTCAGTCGTTACGTCGACAAGGCTCATGGTTTCAATGGCTGTTTAAAAGCCTGGGGGAAGTGCTTTCAAAGATCTTCCTGAAAAACAGTCCCCAAGCTATCATCATTGTTGTTGTTTTCAATGGTTTGTTTTGGTCGTTTTATATTTTATTACAGGGAAAATCAACTGAAACCAAGGTGTCATTTACAGTGGTGCCCTGTGTTATGATATAAACAACGGGAACATGTATGTAATAACGATTCAAAAATATATGAGGAATAACAAACACAGTTTACAGTAAAATGCTACAATGTGTTGTGCTACAAGATATGATGTGATGAGCTACAAGATATTACGCGATGAGCTACAAGATATGATGTGCTACAAGATATTATGTGATATTCTACAAGATATGATGTGATGTTCTACAAGATATGATGTGATGTTCTACAAGATACGATGTGATGTTCTACAAGATACGATGTGATGTTCTACAAGATATGATGTGATGTTCTACAAGATATGATGTGATGAGCTACAAGATATGATGTGATGTTCTACAAGATACGATGTGATGTTCTACAAGATACGATGTGGTGTTCTACAAGATACGATGGGATGTTCTACAAGATACGATGTGTTGTTCTACAAGATACGATGTGGTGTTCTACAAGATACGATGTGATGAGCTACAAGATACGATGTGATGTTCTACAAGATACGATGTGATGTTCTACAAGATACGATGTGATGTTCTACAAGATACGATGTGATGATATGATGTGCCAAAGTATTCCACCAATTATTGTGTCATTTTGGACCCAGAAAAGAATCATACTTTTTAGACAATCAGCTCGCAGTCACTCTCATGGTTACACACAAAACTGTTTAAAATCTAGTTTCAAATATTGAATACAGTGTATACATCCTAGGCTGGAAATCTGTAGTAAATTATATTGTCAAAAAAATGTGTTTGATTTTCTGAAATTTTATCAGATGTTACTTAGACTAATGTGAGTATATGTAATGCTTTAGTCTGAATAAAGGCCAGTAAACATGAGAATCCCCTAACCACGACCAACACAGCAGGAACAAGTCTGAGAAGCAATTTAAATTTACCAGAAGACAGTACCCTGGCTTTAGGCACGTTGTTTGATGAGACGAGCCACTGAGAGACACTATGACGGCCTAGTTTTACTGGACTACATGTAGATTGTTTCCATTATAATGGCTAAACTCTACACTTACTGGCCACTTCATTAGGTACACCTTGCTAATCCCGGGTTGGGCCAACATTTGCCTTCAGAACTTAATTCTTCATAGCGTAGATTCAACAAGGTGCTGGAAACATTCCTCTGATATTTTGTTCCATATTGACGTCAATGCATTTTGCATTGACGTAAAGCTGCACCTCTCTGCTTTTAGCCAGTGCTTGATGTAAGCGGGGCAGCATCAGCTCCAGATCAACAAAGGGACCCATGGCTGGTGGAATGTCTGTGTATACCCACCATGGCTCCTTGTGTCTACCCACCATGGCTCCTTGTGTCTAACCACCATGGCTCCTTGGTGGGTACACACAGTGCCTTGCTAACCCCTGAGGGAGCTAATGCTGCGTGCCAATACTGCTTCTCTGGAAAAGGCCTGAACATGATGTTAATGGGGTTGTAGTGTACTTTTCCAGTGGTAAAACAGCCCAACTACAACCTTCATAGCCCCCTCGACACATTTCTTGGGGAGGCCCCAGTCCTCTCCCTCTAACTCCTCATCAAAATAAGAGTAAGTCCAGGGTTCCGGAGTGATGGTAGGCATCGCCTGACTGTAGCCCTGATAAGGCCACATTGTAACCAAACTGGTCCACAAAACCCTATATTGTGGTCATGGGCGCCTGACCATGCTGCTTTCTCCCCATGGTGGTAGTAAGGAGAGAAAGCACAGTCTGTGCCTCTATGAATTGAACTCCTCCCATGGTGAGATTTTCACGCAGAGGATCATTGTAACGCTGTATAAAGCACTATGCTGTTGTAAATTATAAGTGATTATGATTATACAGCATTATGAATATTTGTATACAGGATTATGAGTATTCATGAGTCTTTATGCGTGTCTATAACTATGCTTATAATGCATTATTACTACATTATGAGTACATGTATAATGCTTTATAATGCGTTATGCATATGGGCGTTAAATAAATTGTTACCCAAAATGCATATGATTTAAAATGAAATTCGATCTCAAAATATCCCAAGTCAACACAGCAATAATATGAAATAAGTCAGTGTTATAGCATAGCTTATACTAAAGCCTGCATGGAGAGTCGCGCTTGGTTTCACTTCATCTAATGTTTCAGGATATATAAAAATACATAATCTCAGAAGCATTACTATCAGGAACTGCTTGAGGATTTCATACAAGTATTTACATACATACAACTACTGTTAATGTTGATGTCTTCTGCTATTTTTTACTGACAGTTGACCCTCACAGGATATAAAGCTTCATCTCATTAAAAGTTTCAACTCTACAGGATCTCGTATCAGAACACCGTCTTTAACAAAATGTGGCTCATTCTAACACCCATACTCCACAGATTCCACCCAAACATAGGGTTTTCAAACAGTCATCTTCAACTACCTTACATTTCCCTGTAAAAATCCACTCAGGCATTTTATTTATATGTTTATACATGTTTCATAAGGCAGGATAATCTCCAAATGCTTATTCTCTTCATAGTGCACTACAGTAAAACAGCGTACTGATGTCATATTCAGGACAGACTACACAGCGTACTGATGTCATATTCAGGACAGACTACACAGCGTACTGATGTCATATTCAGGACAGACTACACAACATACTGATGTCATATTCAGGACAGACTACACAGCGTACTGATGTCATATTCAGGACAGCCTACACGGCGTACTGATGTCATATTCAGGACAGACTACACAGCGTACTGATGTCATATTCAGGACAGACTACACAGCGTACTGATGTCATATTCAGGACAGACTACACAGCGTACTGATGTCATATTTAGGACAGACTACACAGCGTACTGATGTCATATTCAGGACAGACTACACGCTGACTGATGTCATATTCAGGACAGACTACACAGCGTACTGTTGTCATCTCAATGCCCACAGTCCTAGAGCTCTCCCCCAGCCTAATTCTTTTAATATCTGTTGCTTATGTCAGATCTTTGGCTTGTCATGGCAGGATCGGGTCCCAAACCCCACCGTGCTGAAGCTCAGTAACAGCAGTGACATGTACACCACGTTCCAGAGGAGTCCTATTTGAAGCCTACTGCTTGCTCCCAGGACATTATCCCAACATGTCTTTTTAACCATACTTTGGATGCTGTTATCACACCCTAATTATACTCACAACCTATTTACACTCACACCCAATTTACACTCCCACCCCCATTTACTTTGATGGCTTGATTACATTTCCTCTCTGGTGGAATATGAAGACGCTGGTAGCACTGTAAGCAGAAAGCAACATTCCTCTTGGTGATCCCATGGGATTTTCGGTTGGTGGTTTACTAGGTTCCCCATAACTTCAAATATTTGTATAGATATTTATTGTACCGTACTTTAGTCAGCACCTGCTGTTTTTAAACGTGCTTTAACAATAAATGGGTCTTGACTAGCAACAGAACCTTGATTAGCGTTCCAACTGGAACAAACAGACCCAGATCTTTTTCCATTGAAATGGCTCAAAAATTGGCAAATGGTACATAAGTAACATCCACCTTCTCCTTCAATATAATGACAATTCGAAAGTATGGTTCAGTTTTTCCTGACTGTTAGCAGATTGAATTATATACTGACCATGTATGTACTGGAAAATCAATCGCTAATGTCATCAAAATCATTGTGATCAAACTCACTGGTCTGATCAAAACACATCTCTTATTTTGAAAGCTTTTCCAGCAATATTTTGTTTCTATACCTTAGAATATGAGAAGCTTGAACATGGATGTTCTTGAATGACATGACCATTGAAAAGAGCAGGAAATGTAATTACCAAAAACTTGCAAACTTTTTTGAGGGAGAAGAATCGACAGTTAGGCAGAGGTGGTAAATTACTGAGTACTTTTCTGAATAACTCTGAGTTCACAAGTTTTGGGTAGTCCCTACTGACGACCAAAATTATCAGGTAAAGGGTGTTTGTATCTTACCGGTTACCATGATTTATATTCTCTTTACTTTTTCTATTTGTTTTATTGGTCAATGTTAAGATATGAACACCCATTACCTGATAATGTTTGTCTTCAGTAGGGACTTCCCAAAACTTGTGAAATAAGAGTTACTCAGGAAATAACCTTTACTCAGTACCTCCGCTGCAGTTAGGTGAAGGGATCTGTAATATGAACAGACTGTGACAGTTGGTCCAAAAAGTGGAGTGGTGCTACGACTTCAGTAAAAGGTGCCTTCTCTGCTTTCCAAATAGATCCCTCATCACTGTAGACTCTGTCCATAAGAAGTGCACCACAAAGGAAAGAGTTTAGAATTTATGATGCAACCTGTTTCCTGCAGCTGTCGCAGTATTCTCTGTTACTTCCTAGTAGTCAGAGCCCAGACGCATCTCATAATAAAACAAGTTACTGAAAACACACACAATAACACACATCATATTTAACCAAACATCCATCCCTGAGTAATTTACGTCCCATGGTAACAGGCGCACTCTGCCCGTATCATACTCCTTCTGTTCAACAAATAATATATAAAATACGATATGGAGTCCATTGAATTCACTCCTGCATTAAGGCTTTTAAATTCCACACATTCTAAGTGCAATGCATCCTAAATAGCACCTTATTCCTATTATACAGCACTATTTTTGAACAGACCCCAAAGGGACTAGGGAGCCAGTTGGGATAGAGGAGTGTACTGGTGGTACCAGTGGACAGACTTCCCCCTGTACATTCTATCTCTTTTGAATATAAACACTCACCCTGACCGTGGCAGTAGATTCTTTCCCAACATAAACAACACCACCCTATCACATCCAGTAGAACATATGGAGGAACCCCTTATATGGGTTTTAATGCTTTTTATTAAGAAAACAAGATTTGTATCAAATCTTTGGGTAAAAAAATAAATGCCATACACTCCAAATGTAAAAAGGGTTCTAAATCGTACCAGAGAGAGGTCATTTGGTGTATCTAACCTTTTTCAATGGTTCTTTACAAAACCTTTATGTAAATGGTTGTAAAAGTAAACTTCTCCATTTAATAACATTTAAGAACATTAAATGTTCCTTGTAGAACCATTTGAAGAAACATGGGTTCCTTTAACCATGTTGTCCTTGTTACATGGAAGACATTCCAAGGCATTGTTGTGTTAATTGACGAGTTTAAACAGCTGCACTAGCTCTGGAACAGCTGAAGTTCCCTGAGGACAGAAATTTGACCCAGTGCCCTAGTGAACACCACAACAATTGCAAGGCTTGCATTCGCTTGGCGTCCAGTTTATCTCTGATGTTAACTCACCTCATGCAGTGTTTTGTGGACTAACTAGTGACGAACGATTCCTCTGGTGGAATTGCAACAAGAATCCAGCTGCTAGATGTTACTTCCCAGTGCAGTGGTAAATTGCTTTTGCATTTCTGAGCAGCAACCGATTTCGTGCTTGTGAAGCAACCTTCAGAGTTCACAATTTTCCGAAGTTCCTAATTAAGACAACATTTACCAGTTAAAAGGGGCTCATAACTAACCAGTGATCTATGAAACAATACAAAATATTTTATCATGTTAACTACTCTACTGTAGTAGGTTATAAACTCCCATTGTCATTTAGGTTGTAATTCTTTACTTCCCAAAACAGTGAGCTCAGCCCGAGAACTTTTACTTTGTACTTTTTACAACTCTGTCTTTAGTTAACTGTTCTAAATTGACAAATTGGGACTAGACAAACTGTAATGGCATAGCAAATTAAACTCTCTTAAAATAGAATAACTCACTCCCAACTGCATGTTAAGAGCAGTGACGAAACCACACGACCAAAAAATTATAAACAGCCATCTCTGTTAGCTTGTAATTTTCATTATCAAGAGCAACATTTCCAATAAAAACTGTGAGCAACCCTGGTTTTGTTTTAGAATGTAGTAGCAGTTTTCATTCAGACGACATGTTCCACATTTTCAAATAAGTCTCCTATCTGGAATGAATGTCCCAGAGAAATTTTAAAGGGGTTTTGATAAGTGTTTGTGACAAACAAGCAAGCGGTCTGTCACAAAATTGCGTACATAGAGTATAGTGGAGTAGGTTAGCTCCATCCCCATGGATAACCTTATAGCACTGGAAACAATTCATAGAACATTGCAAAATATTCTTAAATCAAACCCACTGAAAACATCTGGAATGTGATGAAGATGGATGGTCACAAGCAATCAAACAAAGCTGAGCTGCTTGAATTTTTGCACCAGGAGTGGAATATAGTCACTCAACACCAATGTGAATGGCATCATACCAGTTTTTATCTACATGGCCTTTGTTGACTCCAGTCATCATACACAGTTGTGCTCAAATGTTTGCATACCCCTGGAGAATTGGTAATAGATGTACCATTTAAAAAAACATGAGTGAGAAAAAAAATGTTTTATTCCTTATGGAATTCATATTGAACTGTAGGTCATAACAGAATGGCACAATCATAAAACAAAACATGGCAACAAAGACAATAAGAAAATGACTTCTGCTCAATACCCACAGATCTCTATAGCTGCCCATTCATCTTGTTAAAATACCTCCAGGTCATGCAAAGTCTTGCTTGACCACTATGCTTAGGGTCACTGTCATAATGGAAATCCAAGAGTGTCCCATGTGCAGCAATTGTGCAGAAGAATGCTAATTGTCTGCCAGTATTGTCCGATAACATGCTGCATTCATCTTGCCATCAGAGATTGTATTCTTTTCACTTTAGTCCTTGTTGACCCCTCTTCAAACATAGCACTTATGGTTGTGACCATAAAGCTCTATTTTGGTCTTATCACTCCAAATTACACTGTGCCAGAAGCTGTGAGGTGTGTGAAGTCGTTGTTGGGCATTTTGTAGCTGGGCTTTTATGTCGCACTGGTAAAGGCTTCTTTCTGGCAACTCGACCATGCAGTTCATGTTTGTTCAAATATTGTCGTATTGTGCTCCTTGAAACAACCACACCGTCTTTTTCCAGAGCAGCCTGTATTTCTCCCAAGGTTACCTGTGGGTTTTTCTTTGTATCCTGAACAATTCTTCTGGCAGTTTTGGCTGACATATGTTTTGGTCTATCTGACCTTGGTTTGGTATTGTCACAATGTCCATAGAATTTGTGCCTACCAACACTGGGAAAGGTATCAAGAGATCCCTGAATCTTGCACTCCTTAATAAGTGATTGAACAGTACTGACTGGCATTTGCAAGTTTTGGATATCTTTTTACATCCAATTCCAACTTTATGCAGTTCCAGTACCATATCACTCAGGTATATTGTCAGTTCTTTTTGGCTCCCCATGGCTCAGTATCTAGCCTGCTCTGTGCATCCTGGTGAGAACTAACAAACTAATTTACTATTTATACACAGACAATAATTGTAATTTAAAATGACACAGTTGTGGTAAATTAACCTTTATTTGCCATTTCAACCTGTGTGTGTGTCACCTTGTGTGTTTGTAACAAGGCCAAACATTCAAGGGTATGAAAACTTTTGATCATGGCCATTTGGGTGATTTCTGTTATCAATATGGTTTACAAAGGAGCAAAACAATTGTGTGATAATTAATAGCTTCATATGATCACTATCCTTACATAACAGTCAGATTTTTTGCATGAACAGTCATAAAATCAATTCTGAAATGTCATAATTTCTGCCAGGGTATGCACACTTATGAGCACAGATGTACATAGTCCCTGTTGACTCCAGTTGTCATATCAATGTGATGAACAACACAACAGATTAACTGTTTCTATAATCACTTGAAGACATTCTCAACATTCCTGAAATGTCATAACATTTCACATTCTTTACTTAAGTTTCCAGTCCTGTCTCAATATTTTGAAGGCCTGATGTCTTGGTCTTGAGAGCCTCGAGTTGGTTGCTGTTTCCTGGCATTGTGAAGCGATTTACCTCTTCTGGGATTCCCACCACATGTTTTTGTTTGTGCATGACCACATACTGACTCGCATGTGAAGCACTCGTTTTTATTGTGCTGAGTGGAACCATTTTCTGTGCCCTGAGGACAATGGTTCAATGTTTTTCTGTTTCAGCGTGGCCTTGGTGTTTATTTTATGTTGAGCTGAAGGCGAGGAAGAAAGGGACAATGGTCATAAAACCATGTCTCCCACTCTGTCTGCTCTAATGTTTGTCTGGCCTAGATGTGTCTAATTTAGGCTGTCAAAAGCCTTTGAGATGCTGCTGTGCAGACCTATGCTCTGTACTGTAAATGCAACATTAAATGTTGGGTGGCAAAGTGAACATCCAATCTCCTGTTCACATCCACCACAGGGTAGCTCAGATATGTCATTTGAATATGCTTCCCCATTGGGAAAAGGAGCACAATTCACCTGATATTGGCCATTTTCCTACAAAACACAGTATTGCATGTACGGTACAAGACAAAAGTCTGTGTTATGAGTCATATATAAATATTACAAGAAAGCTTTCAACAAACGTTAATACAACTATACTTTCTGTTGTTCTGTAATATTTGTCACAACATGCATTTTCCTTATAATATATAGAGATGTGTGTCACGCTGTGTAGTTAGATAAGAGGCAAATGCAATCCTCTCAAATCAAATGTGATTGTTTATTTCTAGATCGAAATGTACTCGTACTCAGGTACAAACACAACAAAACACTATCGCTAAATAGAAACTCAAAACTTCAAAACAACAGAACTAGCGAACTAGCATAACATGTTTCCAGAAACGCGAGACATACAGAATACTTGGTTAGATCCTGAAAAGGAACAATGACTGACAACTAACAGGACAAAGACATATACTGTATAATGGTAGGCCTGTGATGTTTGACAACAGGTGCAGGCACTAATAGGACAATTACACACATAGGTATATAACGAAAGGCATTGCTGGAAAGTCTAGATTAACTGCACACCTAACCCCCTAGAGGGCACCAAAGCCCATATACAGTGAACCCTCGCTATATCGCGGTTCAACTTTCACGGTCTCGCTGCTTCATGGATTTGCAGGATGCAGTGGCTCAGTCAGAAGAGCAGTGAAATACACGTGAGTCACTATTTGTCCTACTGTACTTATTTTTTTTCATAATCATTTCTCTCCCGTTCTAATCCAATGATTCGGGTTGCGGTGGGGCGGTGCTGATCTTCGCAATTTGAAGCCTTCAGTTCGTATTGATGATTTAAATTATTATTTTACAGTACAGTAGTTATTTGTAAAAAAAACGTTTTTACAGTATTTTATTTGTTAAACAAATGCTTGGGCCTGTAAAAAGGTTTTGTTCTTTGGTTTCAATGTATTATGGAGGAGTATTTCAGTGTATAATAATTGTAAAAAAAATAAAGGTTACTACTTCACGGATTTAGCCTATCACAGGTTCTTTTTGGAACGTAACCCCCGCGAAAAACGAGGGTTCACTGTACACTAATACAACACTAGACCCGAGGACTATCAAAGGACTGGGGAACACTGGGGAATCTAAGAATGAAAACTAAACATTAAATACAGAAACACAGGGGGAATCATTGTGAACATTAAAATCTCACTTCCTTAAATGGACTTCTTGTGCTTGTTTAGTCTTGTTTATTATTCACACCTGTTGTGTTTTAGTCATTAGTTCTGTATATAATCTACCCTGTTCACTTGTGCTTGGTCAGTCATTGTTTCGGTCCATGTGGTTCCTGTTACAGGTTACCAGCTCCGTATTCAAGTTCGTGAATTCTGTAAGTCATACATTTCATGTAAGCCATTGTGCAAATTTCTAGTGTTAGTTTTTTCGCAGGTTTCAAGTAAGCCAGTAGTGCTAGCTTATAGTGTTTGTTGTTTTCAAGTTTCAAGACACCAGAGGCATATACTAAAAAGCAAGTTCAACCTGCCCAGGATTTATTTTCATTAGCTGGTTTCACTAAACTTAACATATGCAATCTAGATAAGAGATGTCACGACGGTGGTTATCAATTCTTTCAATAAACCCAGAATTTCCCAATCTAGCGACAAGCATGTTCACATGAAAGTGGCGGGGTGTGCAACATATGACCAATCACAGACATGGACAATTCTACCAGAGAATTGGTAGTCATTAAAGAGGAGCAAACGATAATTTAAGAGAAATAAGAAGAATATAAAAAATATAATCCAGACGTAGGGCAGGAAGGAGAGCTGGAAAAAAATTGCCAACTGCACAAAATTTCAATTACAAGGCTCACCGAAATCACTGCCCCATCATTATTGTACAACTAGATCTGACTATAATTACAATAATGTATTTCATCAAACCAATGTGTTAATTAGATGAATGCTGATGGTGTGTTAGACCTTTTTTTGACGTATTCTTTCGGTTGCAACCCTAAAAGTGTTCAACGGTCTCGGGAGCCTAAAACAATCTACAATGTGTGTCATGTAATCAATGTAAAAATACTGGGTTGTTCAACAACAGTAAAAGTACTATGACAGTAAATTGTAAAATGTATGTACTGTCTCTACAGTGAAACGGGATACATTGTTGTTGGTTTTCCCGCATCAACCGCAGCATAAATGAAACTACCTGTAGCATGGTTAGGGTTAGGGTTACCCTAAACAAATGCAACGCTATGCATGCAGTCTGTGAAACTGTAAGTACATGACTTTGATGTATCACACTGATAAGATACGGCTCAAGAAGCTGACAAAGCAGCCCATTATCACCAAGCGTGTAATAGACACGGTCAAGCGTGGTCCAGCGTGTAATAGACATGGTCCAGCGTGTAATAGACACGGTCCAGCGTGTAATAGACATGGTCCAGCGTGTAATAGACATGGTCCAGCGTGTAATAGACACGGTCCAGCGTGGTCCAGCGTGTAATAGACATGGTCCAGCGTGTAATAGACATGGTCCAGCGTGTAATAGAC
>JACXGM010028411.1:0-14070 GCA_016801145.1 Umbra pygmaea | reverse complement strand
CCCTGAAGGGGCATAATATGGGGCTTTCTTTTTTTTCCCCTCATCTTTCCTCATGTAATGCTGTATTGTTTTCTAATTCCTGTCTTCCTGTCCTGTCCTGTCTACCCGGTGATTGTCTTGGACGGGTTGATGGCTAATTTCACTGATTACTTGTGTATACTTGTAATTATGTGACAATAAAGTTGATTGATTGATTGAAACACAGATTTCAGTAATCACAGTCACCTCCGATACACATAATCATTCTTGTATCTCACCCAGTGTTTATAAAAAAATAATTAATTGTTATTTAAGCTTTTAACTCAAGTTTCTGTCCCATGGCTAATGTAGAAGTACAGGAAATGATCTGAAATGTCAAAAAATTGCTAAGATATAGGAGTTACGAATATTCCTTCCTAGGCCTGAATATGGTACTTGGTTCTTTCAGTCAGGCACTGAGGAAATCATTGCGTTCTGATAATGAGGGAGTCCCTGTAGATAATATTTTTCTTTTAGTTGTTCAAATGATGCAAATGGCTCCTAGGCATCGATCCCAAAAGATATGAATCTCAATCTCTGTCAGCTCAATCAAAAGCCTCATCTAAGATGAAGAGCACAAAGACCGGTTCCTTGCTCTTTGGAATATGAGAGTATCTATGTGTTTATTTGTTTTTTAATTGACCTTATTCCCTTCCCAAGGTGATGATATATGCTTTATAACTATGACCATAAGCCACTAAGTCTCCCGCAACTCCAAAAACCAGGATGTACTGTATGCCCTAGAAATCATGCTCCTTCACACTGCTTGTTATTATACTGCTTCTGTAATGAGCAAACAAGCTTTGGCCTCTGAACAGCTAATACATGAAGGGCCAATGCTGAGATAAAGCCCCAGTCTACACCAGCCTCCCACAGCCATTCGAGTCATACAGTACGTCCACCACATCCCCAGAAGGCTCAGTAACTATCAACCTGGCTGAAGTTTGGAGTTACGTGTTTCGCAGAAGTTAAAGGGAAACCTGATAATATCAGGGCCTCCCCATTATCTGTCTCCCCCTGTCACAGAGTTGGCTGCGGGTGAAATTGTACAGGACCCATAGTGTAACATAAAAGGTGCAGTACTGACTGCGTGTGGCTGCTCTAGGCCTCTACTACCGACACTGCTTTTGATGTGTTAATCCTGTCACAGGGTGCCGGGGTTCTGATACGGCTGCCGAGGGGAAAAGGACTCCACTCACAGCAATAATCATCACTGGCCATGTTTAACTAAACCACCTGACTGAGTCTACCTGGACACCACACTTTAGATACACACCAGCTATGTCCCAAATCACACCCTATTCCGGATTATAGTTCACAACGTCTCGCAAGAAAGGGACGATTGGCCACAAACTATCCTACAACAAATAATCACAAACCTCAAGCAAATATTGATATCTGTATTTTGTATATCGGTATATACCGGTACAGTACTGGGTGTACGGTAAAACTGTGTGTATAGATTTATAATTTTCATGTAATACTTTTATAAACAAATACAGCAGTCAGATTCTCTATGTTATTATTATTATCATTTCCTGGTTAAAGATGACATGAAGTATGTTATCTTCTTTACCGGTAGAAAACTACAGGAATGCTTGATGGTTAATACCCTGGAAATCCAGAGGTCATGCGAGAGCACAATTTGAATTTGCTCAGCAAGTTACTCTGGCACCGAGTAATTCTGCTCATTAACTATGCCCTTGTAGCCGAGCTGCACCAATCACATCGGTGTATCTGATATAGGCGGGCCAGAGGCGTGTTAAACAGATGAAGACAGCTCTGCGACATCCAAGTCATTAGTAAACATTGTAAAATCGCTATGGATGAACACCATTTGTTTAAAACAGCTTTGGCCACTACAATGAACGAGTTAGACTTGGCTTTTTGTCTAAAAGAGGAACAGAAGACGACACTCTAATCGTTCCTTTTTTTTAAAGGACATTTTTGCTGTTTTGCCGACCTGATACGGCAAGAGTTTTATCTACCAGTTAGCTCCGCCATAGGGGCTTAGCGAAAAACCACTGGTTATAGGTCATAGTGTTATCCAATTGCGTAGAGTGAGATTTTCAAATGCATGGTTGGTGCCACCCCTCAAGTTCGGTCATTTTCATTACTCAAACCCAGACCCTTATATCCTCCGGATTTGGGTCTGGATTTTTCCAGGCTAGATGGTTAAGGGCATGTGTTTGAGAATGCTTTGTTACTGTAAAGGCTCTAGAATTAACTAGATATTATTCTGAATTTTGTGAGTGATGTACAATATTTTAAATACTCTGTTTTATCTTAAAATATGTTCAAATCATAGAAATAGAATGGATAGAAAGGCCATTCCAATTCTAATCAATGTAGCAGAATGGTCAGAACAGCAGCCATTTTTATGTGTACCATTCCATTGCAAAGATCCAGTGGCCTACTTCCACATTGAACTGATTTGCGTGTTGTCACCGTGACAACTAATAACTTTCACCATTTTCTTGTGTACTTATCAAATGACCACGTCAAGCAGTTCAATGGCCTTTCTATCCATTCTATTTTTATGGTGCAAACCTATCTAACATTTCCTGTGCACATGCACATCATTTCCTTCCAATGTTTAAGCACAGCAAGTGGGACCAAGAAAATGGCTTTGTACTTTTTCTTTTATATCTGTATTTGTAGTAAAATATCGTAACTATCAGGAATGTAGAAATGGTCTGTAGACTTCCATGTTAATATGCATGACTGTGTCTAACCACACCTTACAATAAAATAAAATATACAATATACACTCAGTTGCCAGTTTATTGGGTATACCATGTATCATGATGGCAATAGCATGAATGGGATGGTGTACCTAATAAAGCGGTCAGTAGGTATTGATGAAATGTTTTGTTGAAATACAGACCGGAATTACAAAAAAGCAAGCATGATGGTTTTGGAAATTAGAGTTAAAACTTGCTTTATAAAATTAAAAAAACTTGAAAAGACAATGGAATGAGAAAGTGGGAAAGACAATACAATACATTACATTGCATGCAGTACACACCATGTCATAGTGTCGTGAAATAACCTCCTCTCAGGGTATGAATTAGGGATCATCCTAAATACTGTATCACTTAAAGTAAAATAATGACACAGCTAATGTTGACAGACTTTGTGATGATAAACTTTGGTAGATCATGGACAGAGTATAGAGTTATGGTGCATATATTTCTTTCTTAGAAAACTTTTGGTTTTATTTGAAGATTTGACAACATTTTGTGTCAAAATATGGAGAAAAAAACATAAAGTCAGAAAGGGGGCAAATATTTTTTCCACTGCACTGTATATTCCAAATGCATTCAAAATTCTAATGGATATTTGAAAGAAAACGCAACGCAAAGGCCATCTCCAGAGAGCAAGAAATGGAATTGGAATTTGCTACCTTACCCTGAAATACCTCAGCACAAAGAACTGACAATAAGGGAAGAGAACTGGAGAGGGTCTTTGCTTTTTCATGAGGAGACCAGATGCAATTTACTTCTATAAACAGTTTTGAAAATCTGTCTCCCTCTTCATTGTCCATTCCCTATTGTACCGTAAATACTGCATCAAAATGCTGATATGGGCAGGCTGCCATTACAGCATAGGAACACTAGATGGCACTCCATAATTGAGGCACCGAGTGGGAATTCATTGCTGCAAGTGTGAACGTAAACATCACTCACAAGTAATGCACATACACACACTTAACACACAGATTTTCAATTACAATAAAAGCAGGGCTGATGCATATGGTATTCATAATTAATTATTCTACATTAAAGACACAAGACCGCTCTTTAAATTATGCTCCTCTAACTGTGCTAATGTGCCATGGGAAGAGCAGTATTTTCACCAGCAGGTGATAATACAAATTGTTTACATAGCCTCTCCATATCAACATGCATATGTGTTCCCCTTTACAAGAGACTGCAAGGCATTGACATTTCATGTTAATAGTTTTACACACTTATGATATAGAGATACTCAGAATATAATGAACACATCTTTATATCTCCATAGAGCTATGTACTCAGGGAGTAGTTAGCATTCTCTAGTACACGCCTGTGCGCATAGGAAGTGGAGGGTGCATAAACCAATCAGCACTGACAAGTTAAGGACAGGCAGAGTGTCAATCAGGAAGGAATATGGAGGGTAGAAGAAAGGGAAAGAATGAGGAAGAGAGAAACAGAGTGAGCGAGAGTGAGGGAGAGAGAGTGAGGGAGAAAGTGAGGGAGAGAGAGCGAGCGAGAGCGAGTGAGCGAGCGAGAGCGAGCGAGAGTAAGCGAGACAAGAGTGAGCAAAAGACAGCGATAGTGAGGGAGAGAGAGAGGAATTGGAGACTGTATACATAACCTTGATTTATCAGCTTCAAGCAGCAAGTGACACCTTGGAATCAATTAAATTTAACACACCTGAGGTAATTAAACATGTGTAGGCATTCCTGATAATCAGAAATGTAAAACCAGACCACAATGAAGTTATAATAAATACCCTTGATCCTCTGATCACAGCTGACATTAATGTTTTAGTTGTGACTGATGTTTGTCTGTAGATGTTTATACGAATATAAGTCAGACCTATAAGTCAGGTCCATACGTTTTTAGACATTTACTATTATTATTTCAGTTGTCTACTAAAGCATATTGGATTTAATATTAAATAATGAATATGATCTCAAAGTGCAGACTTTCAGATTTAATTTGAGTATATTTACTGGGAAATGAATCTTGTCTTTCAAGCACAATTCAATACACATCTAGGTACAGTACATGGATTACAGGAACGGAAATAATTTGATTAGTGAAACGATTCAATCAAATTCGGTTCAATTCCATACAATTGAATACACTTAGATTTTGGCAAAAATCATCCTTTAAATTTGTGAAATAGTGTTTACTTACCTTTCCATTTAATTAATTATCATTTACCCACTTAATATTTCATTCCCAGTGTTTTTCAATCCTGAAAAAGTTAATAGTCTTTATCTAAATTCTAATCGCACCAACCAACCAACCTGTGGAAACATGGATGTTTACTCCCTGCACATACTGAATGTGTCTCGCTACAGTGCATTCGTTCACTGCTCTGTTCAACAACAATCTCAGTTCTCCCAAGTGTGTGCGATGGCAGAAGAGGTGCCAGACAATACTAACTTTTTAATAAGTTCTATATTACCAGTAGCTACTATATTAGCTCTCCAGTGTCTGTTTCAGAAATCAAAAATACTCATCCAAAACAAAGCAGACGCTAGGAAAAAGTGGTCAAAATGGTAAAGAAAATAGTTGCTGATATTTCAGTCAGGTGTCTAGCTAGCTCTACAGTCAGTCAGTAGCTGTTAGCCAGCATAGCTCAATCAATGCAAGAGCACTGGTTACAGTATGTACTGTAGTGCAAAGTAACTGTATAACCTAAATGAAAGTAGCTCATATATGTTATTCATTTAATAAGAAAATGGAAGAAGTGAAGTGAAAGACAAACACATGGTAAGCCCTAACTCATATCTATATAATTGTAAATTTAAACTATCTTCTACAAAAAATAATGAGACAAACAGGGATGAAAAACAAAGTTGTGCTGAGATAGGCTGCCCTACATGAAGATCAAAATGAGAGAGGTTAGTGCATTGGTTGTGCAAATAATGTATTTTGTTGATAATGTATGTTATCTTACTGTAACTGTCTGAGCCAGGGGTGGGCAAACTTTTTTGCTTTAGGGCCATGCTCAGCTTTTGAAACCAAGTGAAGACTGCATTTTGTAGGGATGCTGGAAAAATAGGAAATGTTATTTCATTAAATTACCACCACTCTTTAACAGTGTATCCTACCGAAAATAAATGTTTTGTTTTGTAACACCATTTCCTTGTTTGACTTATCAGAATTGAATCACTGCTGTTTAAACTATTGTCTTCACTACTGTCTATACTATTTAACGTATTTTCAGACACCTGCTAATCAAAACAACAGCGCGTATATAATGAACCCTTCAAGGTCTAAAGTGGTTGAAGTCTGCCTGGCACCATGTGGATGTTTTGGCCTCTGAAAGGGTCATATTTAAGTTTGCATTGCAGCTCATACATAAGTGCCTTAAAGTTTGGATTCAGAAGACCCTTCGCTACAAGAACAAGTCAAACCCAAACTTTTGTGTCAATGATTTATGCATTAAAATCCATTTTGGCATGCCCCCAGGTCCTGAGAACCAGTGTGACAAAGTTTGGGGGACATATAAAAGAGTAAATCAAAGACTATATGTACAGTAGTAAACTGTTTTAGTGCAGGGTGATGTCCTACCTCTTTGCAGAAATATTCATTTCCTGATTTTTGTCTGTAATGTTTTTAGTCAACCAAAATAAAGTCAGTGAAAAGTACCCAGCTTTGAGATGCGATATCTGCGGCTGTCATTAACCCATATAGTTGATCCACCCCTATTTATTTGCAGCAGATCCCCCTCTTTCCTTTAAAAATGCCTCGTGGGGGGAATCAAAGGACATGGCGGGCCGCATCTGGCCCGCGGGCAGTACTTTGCCCACCCCTGGTCTAAGCCATTGAAGTAAGGTACTTACTTTCAATTCTTGATTTACAAAGAGTAGTGCTAAATTGATTCTGAAGATGAGCTGATTATTATCAAGTGTGCTAGTTTAATTCTACAACAAAAACAGGAACACGTTGGTTTTTATTGGTTGGTAATGGATTAATTTTATAATTACACTGTGAGCACAATTATTAGGCAAGTCAGTATTTTCACCATATTATCATTATTATGCATACGTTCCAACTCCAAGCTGTATAAACTGGAATTCTTACTGGAATAAAGCATTTCAAGTGATTTGTATTTGTGTAATGAGGGAGGGTGTGGCCTAAGGAGATCAACACCATATCAAGTTGTGCATAATTTTTAGGCAGTTCTGTTCCTCAGGCATAATGGGCCAAAAAGAGATTTAACTGACTCAGAAAAGTCAACAATTGTAAAGTCTTTCACAGGGATGCAGCACTATTGAAATTGCTAAGATATTGATCACAGAACCATCAAACCTTTTGTTGCCAATAGTCAACAGGGTCGCAAAAAACGTGTTGAGAATAAAAAGACAAATTAACTGCCAAAGATTTGAGAACACTCAAACTTAAAGCTACCAGGAACACATTATCCTCCAGTGCTGTCATGTTCCAGAACTGCAACCTACCTGGAGTACCCAGAAGTACAAGGTGTTCAGTGCTCAGAGACATGGTCAAGGTAAGGATGGCTGAAACCCCCAACCACCACTGAACGAGACACATAAGTTGAAATGTCAAGAATAGGCCAAGAAATACCTGAAGACAGATTTTTCTAAGATTTTAGGGACTGATGAGATGAGTGAACCTTGAAGGACCAGATGGATGAGCCCGTGGCTGGATCAGTAATGGGCACAGAGCTCCACTTCGACTCAGACGCCAGCAAGGTGGAGGTGGGGTACTGGAATGGGCTGGAATTATTAAAGATGAGCTAGTTAGACATTTTCGAGGCTGAAGATGGACTCAAATTCAACTCCCAAACCTACTGCCAGTTTTTGAAGACAATTTCCTCTTGCAGTGGTACACGAACAAGTCTATCTTTCAAGAAGACCAAGATTTTTATGCAGGACAATGCTGCATCGCATGCATCAAAGTACTCCACTGCGTGGCTAGCCAGTAAAGGCCTTAAAGATGAAAGAATAATGACATGGTCCCCGTCCTCATCTGACCTAAACCCTATTGAGAACTTGTGGTCCCTTCTTAAATGGTCGATTTACGGTGAAGAAAAACAGTACACCTCTCTGAACAGTGTCTGGAAAGCTGTGGTTGCTGCTGCACAAAAAGTTGATCATCAACAGATCAAAAAATTGTCAAGACTTCATGAATGGAAGGCTTATGACTGTAATTGAAAAGAAGGGTGGCTGTATTGGTCACTGATTTGTTTTGAAATGTCAGAAATGTTTTTTGTACATTTTGAGTTGTTTATTATTCACGCTTTAACAGATGAAAATCAACAAGTGAGATGGGCAACTTAAATTTTTTAGTTGCATATTTATTCTGCACACTAATAGTTGCCCAACAATTGTGCACACATATATTTTCCAAAGCCAAGACCTTGCTTATACTTTCAATATGAACATTTTCAAATTGTATTTTTGGTGAAATGGGTGTCCAGCCCAAACAACAATTTTGGGAGGAATTAACTCATGTGGATTTAAATGCATCTGTATCAGTTAATTTAGTTAATTTAGTAAAAAATATTACATATACCTATGTTAAAAGTGAACAAATGATCATTTAAAACTGTACTATGTTCTGGTTTGGTAATGATTGTTCATTTTAACATGATCGCCGCGAGCCCAATTTTTTTCCACTTCACCACTGCCCATAAGCATTTCAAATGGTAGGCTACAGTATGAGTTAAATGTGTCCCCCCCACTGATAAAACAAATGGGGGGACACATGTGTAATTTCATCCTGGAGCCTGGCTGGCCTGAGATATGCTTCTAAACTTTGGAATTTTAAGTTTCCGGATGAGTTGAAAATTCAGTTAGATCCAATTAAAGTTCAGTCACAATACCGTTTTCTGGAAGTTAAAGATTGGAAATTTAAGACAGTATTGTCAGAATTAAATTATTACATCCCTATTATTTCCATAGAAATCAAGTGAATGATGTAGAAATTGCAGCACTTTCTATATGTGGTCCCACCCTTTAAAGGGGCCAAAAGCAATTGGACAATTGGCTGCTCAGCTTTTCCATGGCCAGGCATTTGTCTTTCCCTCATTAGTTAATTTATAAGTAAACAGCAAAAAGGTCTAGACTTGATTTCAAGTGTGCCATTTGCAATCAGAATCTGTTACTGTCAATATGACTTCCACTGCCAGTAAAGAAAGTCATCATCAGGATGACAAATCTAAACAAAACCATCATAGAAATAGCAAAAACATTAGGCCAAATCAACTATTTTGTACAGTCTTAAAAAGAAAAACACACTAGTGAATAATTTTGACCGTTAAAGCACATTTTGATTGGTTCCTTTCAATTTCATTGTGGAGGTGTACAGTGCCAAAATGATGACAATTGTCATTGTCCAAATAATTTCTGACCTGACAGTTTTTATTTCACTACCGACTCTTATTGACTACCCTATTGGCTTATGTCCTGGCTCCTGAACTAATCTAAAGTCCATTCTGTTTGATCATAACAATTATCTATCATTCTTTGTATTACTGAGCAATCACTTAGGCAAATGACAGAATATTTACAACACCTCCAGACGTCACACGTTCACTGAACACATAAAATACTGCTGGAAAGTTGTGACATGCAGGAATAGCCTCACAGAAGACCACGACATAAGACATGCAGAATGGTTTCTGGGCTGCTGAGAATCACAGGTTTCTAATCTTCAAAACGCCATTTGTAAAAGTCTCACGTGTTCGCAGTGTTACCGTTCGGTGGGCAGAATAATGTGTGAAAACATTGATTAAACATGAAATAAAACCGGAAGGCTCAAATGTCTCAGTGGAGTCCAGTCTCTCCTTTTGCTTGCCCCTATCTATCTCTGTCTGTCTGTGGACATACATCTCTCTACCTCCCCCTACGTTCTCTGTTTCTCTCCCTACACGTCTTTCTCTCTATTCTCTCTCTCTCTCTTTTGCTCTCTCTCTGCAGCTGTCTGCAGGGGGATTACCAGTGGGAAACCAGCAGGTCTGACTAATAGATGTAAACAGCAGTACTAGGGATTAATCATCCAGCTGTAAACATCATTAAAAAGGAACTTGTTATGTGCTAATGCCTCCACTAAGTAATGCAAACCACCTGTCAGAAAGCGGACAAAGTGTTAAACTTGTACCAACCAAAATGCCTTTATATTCCACGCGGTAAGTATCAAAGTAAACATATCATGCACGCTGTATTTGCTCAATGCAGGAAATAATTGAGTTGCTCAGAATAGACAAATACACAGGCAAAATATTTTTGGATGATTATAATTTACCTGGGCTACAAGAGTACAATGCATTATTACACGATAGAATGAAATATGTTCTTCATAGAAATAGATGTTGTTATCTGTATCAAACAATGGGCTTAATTTACATTTGAAATTATCAAATGTTACCTGCCAGAGCTTTCTCCAGCTTGGCCCTCTGTCCATCTATCAACAGGGTCCAGTTTCCTCCAGATCAAAAGCTGGTGTCACTGGCTTTGAAGCCAAAGTCACCCTCCTCTCCTACAGTAGCTGCTCTATGATGCTGTGAACAAAGCTCTTTCAACCATCTAAAGCATGAGCACCAAGGTGACGACCTGCAAATCCAAAATGACAACTGCCATTGGCTGTCAATCTTCAGTGGTGAGATATATACAGTATAAAAAATTGGATGCTGCATTTATGGTAGCACAACACTAGACATGTACAAACTTTTGATTTGTCACTGTCATGAAAAATACTGTAAAAGTAACAAACGTTAAAAATAAGCAATGAAATACTACATTGCAGAGCTTAGCTAAGAGCTAACTCTGATCCCTGGCATTGCTAGTACCAATCTAGTTAATGCTAATCATAGCAGAGGAACTAGCTAGGTAACTCTGCTCCACCCTTGCTCTGGTCTAAGTTTTATTTACAGATACAACTTAAATAGCTTCAAAAAAGCAATCTACTGTAATGTCATTGCAGTAGATATTGTAGGACAAGTAAAACTAATACTTTAACCATTACCATTAGTCCACCAAAATCGGTTTTTGAATTGATAAAAACATTATTACTACCATTATGACAACCGTACATCTCAGAAGTTCTCCCAAATTACGTTCTCAGGAAACTCGTTTGAAAACATGAATTACGTTATATTTGGAAACATTTTTGGGGTCTTTTGACGTTTCTGCTGCACGTTTTGCTATTAGGCTATATTCGTCCTGCTATTACGTTGCACCTGCTAGTTTCGTTTTGTGGATTCATGCAAGAATATTCCACACATTCCATACATTCTATAGCATTCAAAATTATGTTGCAATATTCACAGTTAAGGTTAGGTTTAAGGTAAGGCATGAGGTTACTAACAGTTAAGGTTAGGCATGAGGTTACTAACGGTTAAGGTTAGACATGAGGTTACTGGGGTTAAGGTTAGATTAAGGTTAGGGTTAACATTACAAAATAATCTCACAATCGCCTGTCTGCATCACGCTGCAATGGACAACAAAACACACACAAAGTGTCCATTTGGATTTGAACTTGCAAACACCGACATGAAAGTCGCAAATTTGTACGCCCGTCCACCATCTCCGACCACCGCCCTAGCAAAATCTACGCTTCTTACATGCTAAGTCATGATTGTCATATGTTCCTCTTTAACGTTATTCAGTTGCTAAATTTAGTTCCCTATGAACGTAATTGACCCTCTCATACAATCATACTTCACGGATTTCGGTTTTGCTAAATTGTTCCCTTAGAACGTAAATCATGCAATTTTGGGCTCCATTCGTATTACTACTACTGTACCACTACTACAGCTGTCTCTACAACTATTATTTAAATTACACAGAAAAGCAAGCTCTTAACTTAAATTTGTATTAGAAGTAAGAATGTCACTTCCCAAGCGTGTTGTCAGTGTGGATTCGAAAAACAAGGTTTTAAAGGTAAATGCGGTTCCTGTCACAACGTACACCAAGGATGACATCACTGCTGCATAATAAGTATCATTCAGTCACAAGGTTAAATAAGTGCAGGCTAAACATAGCCTGAAGAAATAACATGGTCTCAGAAACCACACAGGGCAGAGAACTCCATGATCATCTTGTTTTCCCTGGCAACAGACATTACTGTGGGCATTAAAATAGGTTTCCATTTGATATGAATGCAGTAATCTACAGTAGGTGCATTGTTTAAAGTACAAGGCTGCTCTCTGCACACCACTATTATACTCAATGTGCGACAGTCTACCACCAGAGGAATATTTCAGCATGTTCATCAGACCTTAGCCTAGACTGCCAGATGCCACTGTACATGAAAAGTCTGATTTAGACATGGCACAGGGGCTGAATTAGACAGCACTGCTTGCTGTCGAAGCTGCAAGAATCCTGTGGGCTCTGGAGTTGAGGTGGTGCTAGTGCCAAACGCAGGTTTGTGGTCAATTTCAGTCCACCAAGCCATTCTCAAAATGATGTGGACACCTGACCATCACACCCATATCAGCTTCTTGGACATCCCATTCCAAAACCATGGGCCTTAATATGGAGGTGGCAATAACAGCAGCACCTCTCCTAGGAAGACTTTCCACAAGCCAAAAGAGCGTTTAAGAAGGCCTGGCTCGTAATCACCGTTCCAATTCATCCCAAAGGTGTTCAATCGATTTGAGGTCATGGTTCTGTGCAGGCCACCTATGAATCTCCACACCAAACATGTTGAACCATGTTTTCATGGATCCCACTTTGTGCACAGTTGCACAGTCCTACTGGAAAAGGAAAGGGCCTTCCGCAAACTGTTGGAAGTTGGAAGCACCCAATTGTCTAAAATATCTTTGTTTACTTAAAAAAATGTCTTTGTTTACTTCTTAGTGTCCTTGCTGGTATCTACATAGTTGGAGATGAACACATTGATCTTGCAGGCGCCCACTGTCCACAAGAGTGAAGTGAAAGTCAACCTTGTCTGAAATCCACCTGAATAACTGCAATGCTTAACCAAATAACATCCTATCATGTGAGACCCCCAGGGAATGTCAATAAGCTGCCTGTGACCAGGATTTGAACCCCTGTATGCAATGAAAAAAGTATTTCAAGGCACTGACTGACTTTACCCTAGCACTGTTTCAGAGCACCCAGTTAAGATTTTTTTGCCGGCAATCTTTGGAAACTTCAAAAAACTTTTTTCCACAATATTATCATCTTTCATTATTATGCAAGCCAGGTCTCATTTCGGGCATGTCAAATCATCTCAATGAAAACTTTATGTGCCCGTACTTAATGTCCATGAAACGATCATGCTGGTGACTCTCAAAGTTTGAATGTATTATTCCATACCAATTCTTTGTTTGACCTTATATGATTAAAACCAAATATACTGACTCGCCACTCTCATTTTCATCCTGGAACAAAAAGTGTGTTGCACAAAAGCATTGCAACTTCTTCAGAATGAATTTGATCCACAGGAATGTGCTATAGTGTAAGATTTTTTGTAACATAAATTTTGTTGTAAATATATACATATATATATATTTATCAGCCGCGGTCGGTGGATCTTAATTGGGGAGGACGGGCTCGTATTACGCTCGGAACCGGAGTGAATGGAATGGTGCGCAACGAACAAAACCAATTGTTTTTTTGATTTGCACACATTCCATTCACTCCGGTTCTGAGCGTAATACGAGAACAACAGCAGAACACCCCACCGGGTACCACTCATCTCCACTACAAATAGGAAAAAAAGGCTACAATTTACAAGAGCACACCAAAATTGGACAGTTGAAGACTGGAAAAATGTTGCCTGGTCTGATGAGTCTTGATTTCTGTTGAGACATTCAGATGGTAGTCAGAATTTGGCGTAAACAGAATGAGAACATGGATCCATCATGCCTTACCACTGTGTAGGCTGGTGGTGGTGGTGTAATGGTTTGGGGGATGTTTTCTTGGCACACTTTAGGCGCCTTAGTGCCAATTGGGCATCGTTTAAATGCCACGGCCTACCTGAGCATTGTTTCTGACCATGTCCATCCCTTTATGGCCACCGTGTACCCATCCTCTGACGGCTACTTCCAGCAGGATAATGCACCATGTCACAAAACTTGAATAATTTCAAATTGGTTTCTTAAACATGACAGTGAGTTCACTGTACTAAAATGGCCCCCACAGTCACCAGATCTCAACGCAATAGAGCATCTTTGGGATGTGGTGGAACGGGAGCTTCGTGCCCTGGATGTGCATCCCACAAATCTCCATCAACTGCAAGATGCTATCCTATCAATATGGGCCAACATTTCTAAAGAATGCTTTCAGCACCTTGTTGAATCAATGCCACGTAGAATTAAGGCAGTTCTGAAGGCAAAAGGGGGTCAAACACAGTATTA
>JACXGM010028410.1:0-14071 GCA_016801145.1 Umbra pygmaea | reverse complement strand
TTGTAAATGTGATGGCACTTCACATTGAATTGAATTGCTGCTTTTAAGAGCAAATGAGTTCGGTATTTTTCTAGATGGCACTTGGCCAATGACCTTGGTGCCATTGCAAATATCCCTCCCTGAAAGGGAAAAGTTCAAATATACTTTTTTAGCTTACATTCCCTGCTTTCAAAATGACACTGGGGAAAAATGTATAGGCATATTGCTTGTTTCCCAGAAATACAGACATTCATGTTAAAAAAAATATGTCCGCTTCGGACAAGTAGTTTTTGCTATTGGACAAGTAAAAAATGGATTTACTTGTCCGAAAGACAAGTGGCCAATAAAGTTAATGTCAAGCCCTGCTACGGGTCATTTTTAATCAGCACGTCCAATGACTTTTGTAGCATTTGAATGGATCGGAACAGATAATAATCAATACAAGGGAACCAGATCCATTGGCAGCCATAAAGGCACATGCCACAACACTAACTTTACCATACTTTACATAATAATGAGGTGGTATGCTTCGGTAAATGATCAGTGCCCTTCTCCAAGCTCTTTTCTTCCCATTGTTCAGGTAAAAGTTGATCTTTGTCTCACTTTTTGTATGATTTAGTTCCAGAACTAAACATGGTTTATATATGTTTTTGGCAATTAATCTGGATTTCCTGTTTTTGAGGCGTATCAATGGCTTCTATCTTGTGGTAAACACTATGTTATACTCTAGTGAAGTCTTCTCTTGATTGTTTACTTCAAAACAGTAACACCTACCTCCTGGAGGGTGTTCTTGATCTGGCCAACTGTTGTGAAGAGTTTTTTTCACCAGGGAACAATTATTCTATCATTCACCTAGATATCATTTCGTGGTTGTCCGTGCCTTATGGTGTTCCTGAGCTCACCAGTGAGTCATTTATAAAAATCTACCAACTAGTTGATTTGGCTACACCTAAGACTTTGCCCTTTCTAATGTGTTTGATTTGATTCTTCATCCTGATGATGGCTTGCTTCACTTGGAGGGACCCCTCTTTGGACTTTAAATGAGATTCCAAATGAAAATGCCACACTTGAAATCAAATCTAGACATTGTATCTGTTTCCTTGTAAATCAACAAATATACCACACCCTTGTGCAAACTTGGTCTAATTTGTTATTATTATTTTTTCATCTTTCAGAGCTCAAACTCTCTGTCTTTTGTTTCTGTGATGGATACTAGTGTCTGTCTGTCTGTGGTTTCTGTGATGTATAATTTTCTGTCTGTCTGTGGTTTCTGTGATGTATAATTTTCTGTCTGTCTGTGGTTTCTGTGATGTATAATTTTCTGTCTGTCTGTGGTTTCTGTGATGTATAATTTTCTGTCTGTCTGTGGTTTCTGTGATGTATAATTTTCTGTCTGTCTGTGGTTTCTGTGATTTATAATTGTCTGGTTGTCTGTCTGTGATGGATAATAAGTCTGTGGTAAGAGCCCAGGTAAATAAGTTATGACTGAGGTCCTCACTGCTGGTCGATCACGCCTATTAAGGCCATTAAGTTACCTAGGTTACAGTCTGGTTCTGACGGATGATGGTTAAGGTGATTTTTTTATCCTCTCTACATCCTGAGACCAGCTGTTGACCCAAATGGATCTTTAGCTGGAGGTGTTAATGTGGTCGTCTATGCTGGGGCGGCTTTCCAGGAGATTACAGTTACACATAATGTACATCCTGACATGGCACCTTCCTCACTTGCTTCATCTGGGATGCTCCTCATCACAATGCAGTTTACGGTCTACAGAAAGGGGCACCTGACCTGATAGGGTATTACATAATGTTAGGGCTAGATTCGTGCTGACCCTAACCCGCCAGCCTCAGGCCCTAGAGCAGTCCCTTCTGGTTGCCTGAGGGAAGACAGGCAGCACCAACGAAATCCCAATTCCTGAAAAAAATGTTTACAGCATGTTGTGTTCCTTATTGACCTTCAATCCGTCTCATTGCAACTAATAATACTATGTATAACACATCAACACACCGGTATTCAGTGTGTGACATCACAGCTCTTTTTACTGTTTTCATTGTGTTGGAAAACCATTTAGAAGAGCATGGAGTTATCTCGGGGTTTGTGATATATTGAAAATATACCGTGGTTAGTGCTGTGTCCAGCCACCTCGGATATTGATGTTGTTGATATTGTTCAATTATTGTTTAAATTACGTAGTTTATTTACATGTAGCTCGTAGTGTGTAGCTATATCATCGCCATACAATTACTTTCAGCATAATCGCCACTATTATTAGCTTCTAAGGCTAAATGATCCGGCGGTCAACAAGCCCCTCTTTAATTATGGCATAATAGCTGGCCTTCCATGGCCCATAATATCACAGGGAAATGGCTTGAGTGGTCCCTCAGCCTTGCCATTGAATCATTGCAACTAGATTCCCAGGCAAAACAAAACAGTTACTCAAAGGCAATAGGGCATCTGAATGAATCACAAAGCTTTCATCAAAGTTTGGCACAGCATGCAAATCAGTGTAGCACTTTACTCACTGCATTAGCTCCCTAGTATTTGTCTTATATGCCACAGGAAGTTCTGTACTGTATCTAGGAACTGCAGGTCATTCCATATTCTTCAAATAATTCAGTAGAATTCAAAAGATGACATTGCATATCAAAAAGTAAATTGTTTCGTTTCAGCGTACCTTCATTACATAGACCTTAACCATAAACATTTGAAAGGAAATGTGTTTATTTATTTTATGATTAACACACATTAATTCAGGCTTATAACAAATATCCCTTTTAATCCATTTCACATGCAGCCAACCACTGTCTAATAAATAGACTTGTAACCTTTGTGGCATCAGGACTGTGTGTTCAATCCCCACATTGTGCCAGTGTGAAAAGGCAGTAAATATGTGACCATCTATTAAAATGGCTTCAATTACAGTAGGTCAAACTTAGAAGGTTTCACTATTCCTGTGCCTTTGCGATATCAGTGTGATCTTGTACTTTTACTGTGATTACAGTCTCCCTTCTGATGCTTGGTTTGAACTTCAGCAGATCGTCTTGACCAAGTCTACATGTCAAAATACATTGACATGCTGCCACGGGATTTGCTGATTAGATCTTTGCGTTAACAACCAGTTGAACAGGTGTACGTAATGAAGTGGCCGGTGAGTGTATTCGGCAACTCATGAATCAGATCTTAAACAAATCCCAGCATTAGGTGGTATTGTTTCCGTGTAATAGCACTCTCTGCAGACAGTAGTTGACAACACTGGTGCTTAGTTTTGGACGTCTAATTGCACCGACCAACTCAAGGCCAACTCAAGGTCTATAAGGATTCACTTACAGTCTAGGAGTTGAGTCTTTATGTGGACCAGGGGCCCTCCTCTGGAGATGGTGTCAGACTAAGGCTTGGTTGAACACAATCTGAGGCCACACGGTACCCTGGATGCGGTAGGTCCCTGAGAGGGAATTACAAAATAAATTGGAATTGAATATGCCCTTGAGCATTCCTTCATAGGGCTTCTCATAACAAAAACGGAATATTCACTGAATAACCTACTGACAAGCCTCATATGCCAGCATGGCAGCATAAACGCTGAAGGTGGCTAGGTTAACCGAGAGACTGACCCGGCTGATGAGTACACAAAACGTCCTGCTTACAATGTGTCCTTCAACCTTGTGTGTTTGTCTTATATTTCTCAAAGTATGTTCCAGGTGTTTTGAAGGTAAACTAAAGGATATAATCTAGCTTGATACCAATTTAACAGCTGTTTTGGTCATTTCCATAGCAACGGGTGAACTCAGGCATCAGTGGTGATATTTAACTGTGTGGGAAATTGTATTTTCAACCTCCAGGGTCCCAGATGGCTAATGCAATGTTGTATCTTCGGATAATGCCACAGATCTTTCAAGTTCATTACACTACAGGCCCTTTATTCAAACATTCCACCTTGTACTTCCAGGCAGTGCAATTTAGAGGATTAATCATCACTGCTGTATTGAAACAGAGGAAAGAAAATGTGAAAGGTTGAGAGGTTGAATGCTTGTAAGGCTGAAGGACAAAACAGGTGGATGGAAACTTAGCAACACAAAATTTAGAAGGGATGTTCTGGCCTAAAGTGAGTCTGGACTCTAAGTCACTGCCTCCTGTGCACATGTTCTGCTGCAGTGTGGGGTTTATTTCGACTTAATGCCATTTTAGCAAAAATAAATCACAATATGCAATACACAAAAGCTTTTAACGCTATATTGGTCGCCAACTCTGAGCATTACTTGTCCTGGAAGTTAAACCATCTTGTGTGTCACCCCAGAGGCAATTTTGGAGCAATGGAAAATTACTTACATGTTTTGACAGATGAAAATATTCTGTTTAATTTCTATTGCATAGGTCTGTTAGCAGCATGGGAATTTATTCATTCCACAAACACCAAGTTTTTGTGCTGTGCGTGTGTTGAGAGTAAAAAAAGAAATAGTTTTTAAGTTGAAGCATAACATTATCCTTGATATTCATTGGATGGTGGCAGTACCTTACCTGGTACAGTACAGGAGTGCGGTCAAGTTCAGAACAGCAGTAAAATAGATTACGTTGTAGTTTAGTACTTTACCATGTATGTGTGTGAAGCGGGATTGTTTCTGTGATGAGTGATTCCTTAAATGTCATTTAACTAATTTCTATCCTGAATGAATAACCTATCATTATATACAGCGATCAGCCATAACATTATGACCACTGACTGGTGAAGTGAATAACACTGATAATCTCGTTTTTGTGGCACCTGTCAGTGGGTGGGATATATTAGGCAACAAGAACATTTTGTCCTCAAAGTTGATGTGTTAGAAGCAGAAAAAAATGGGCAAGCGAAAGGATTTAAGCAAATTTGACATGGGCCAAATTGTGGTGGCTAGGCGACTGGGTCAGAGCGTCTCCAAAACTACATGTCCAAACATTGTCGACAGATGCAAAGAGTTCATTACGGCGATATGGGCGATGCACTGCCAAATGGGAAAAGGAAGATTCTTTTTTCTAACCAATTCAATCACAGCAACAGTCGTTATCAGTGTTCTAACCTAGATGTGTGATCTGCCACTAAATGTCCAATCAGGTTAAAGTTGTGCTTCAAATGGTCCCGCCTCTTTTGAGTTGATTTCAGTCAGGCCGGTCACAATATGCAATAAATCAATTAATCGCATGATAAATAAAAAAGAGCTCAATAATTTTCACGGCCTTTTTTCCATCTCTCTCTCTCTCTACCAAAGAGACTTAATTGTTTTGGTTGTGTGTGGTTTTTAATTTCCATTTTATGTATTGTTTTTGGTTGTTTTGTTCATTTATTGTCGATATTTAAAACGTTTTCCAGTTCCAGTGTTAAATAGTCTTTGGAAAGAAAAGTGTATTGATCTTTCAAAAGGTGTACCTGCATTATTAGGCCATTATCATTATATTAGATTAAAATGGTCTCCGAACAACAATATTATTGTTTATCGCAATCATTTCTGGGACAATTAATTGTCCAGGAAAATTTGTTATCGTGACAGTCCTACACACAACATTGGATTAATATAAGTAATGAATAAGTGGAATAATTTATTGTGGAGCCATGTCATTTTTGCTTATGAAGACTCTTGGATGCTTATTTCTCACATAGCTTTCCACCTGTAACTTATGTACTGTAGCTAGAGGGGAAATATTTCTGTTGTGTGTTGCAATCTAGTGGACAGGAGGTATCACTGTATCATCTAGCAACAAATTAATATTGTCTTGCTTAATGTACCCATTGAATGGGTCACCTTGGTCATTATCAGAAATATTGCCCCCCCCCGATATTTTTAAGGAGCCGTAAGTCTTTTTATCCATTACATTGGCATTAATTTGATGTGCTACGAGGGGTGAATTGGCAAGAATAATGCACCGGCACCCTATTAAGCTGTCAGATATAGCAGTAAGAATGCAGTTGGCATGTGCAGAACTTAGTGGAGGATTATAATTAATGTTTCATACAACAGATGGCAGCGCGAAAGCACACAAAAAAATACACCAAAACCTATTAATCTAAAACTTAGAAATGAAACAAACCGGAAAATACAGCCATGTCATTTTATCCAACGCGTTTCTCTCTAATTGAGCAAGCTTTATTTATATTTGTTATATTAAATACATTAATAAATATTAAAATGCTGGATGATCGATCGATTCATCAAATGTTAATAAACAACACAAAATACAGTGATTGATTGATCTAAATAGATCAATAGATAGGTGTGCACAGACTGCAGAGTTGTATAGGCCAAGTAATTCAAAACATCCAGGCAGGTGACAGGCTTAGTATGAACGGGTACAGACAGACAGAGGAAAGTTGAATGCTCTGTATTAGCTGGATGGTGTAAAGAATTGGAGCTACATTTAGTGACAATTTGTTTTGTGATTGAAACTTCACTGCAGGGAGCCGATATTGCCTGGGTGAAGTCTGGTCTGGCCACGGAGAGTATCAGCCAAGGATGGTCTGACAGCGAAGGAGGAACCCTGCGGCTCAGTTTTGCCCCCTGTACAGAAACCAGAGTCCCACAGTGGTAGAGCTGAAATGACACTTTGGACTTCCTCACAGACTTGGAGTTCACCGTGAACCCAGACAGACTGGAGCTACACAGATGCTGAAGACAAAAGAACAAATGCAGCTGTGCAAAACTGTGATTTAAAAACGGTGTTTTCTATTAGCATTGTGGTCATTACGGTACTTTGATGAAGGGTAATGGTGTAAAATACTTTTCTTTATAGAGGTAAAATCTAATAAATATTTTAGAAATATGAAAGAAATTGCATTTGAAGGTTTGGGATTGTATATTCAAAGAAGGCATGTAGTCTAACTTTACTGTACATTGTGTAATATGTTGAGAACAAAATGACATAACAACAGACAACGGAAACCAAAAATCACCAACCGATTGAGGGCTGGATTTAAACTCACACCAAAAATCTAAATAAACAATTTAAATCACAGGCTGAAATCTGAACTTGAGAATTTTATCACAGCAACTCATAATGTGACTCAGTAGTGAGTATGGCCCCCGCGTGCCTGTATGAACTCCCGGCAATGTCTGGACATGCTCCCGATGAGACAGCAGATGGTGTCCTGGGGGATCTCCTCCCAGACCTGGATCAGGGCATTAGTGAGCTCCTGGACAGTCTGTCGTGCTACTTGGCAGTGTTGGATGCACCAATACATAATGTACCAGAGGTTCTCAATTGGAGTCAAGTCTGGGGAACCAGGGGTTGATTTTTACTCTATTGGCCACTTGTCCTTCGAACAAGTAAGCCTGGTATTTTACTTGTCCGATAGAACTACTTGCAGACGTTTAAAGTTTTGTAATAAACATACATGTCTGGAATTCTCATGTCAAAACTAGGGAATATTTGGTTAAAAAAAGCACATGTAAAAAAAACTCCCTTGTGTTCTGGGAGGGATTTTTTGATTTTTGCAATGCTTGCAAGGCCATAAGCATAACCAATTCAATGTGAAGTGCGATTACTTTTACAACATAGCCTCAAAATTATATTTTGGTCACAGATAGATTAATAAATATCAACCAGTCACTCCGATTATCAGCTAATATGGTATGTTTGACAAAAGTTTCTCAAATAATGTATCTTTGTCCTGCTGTTACCTCACCAGTGCACCTGTTGTCATTTTCATTGGCACCAAAACAGGTGACATTCATTCACAATCGCTTTCGCTGAAGCTTCCTAACGGGACAGATTGATTGAGAGTTCCCAAATAGTTTTTGAGCAGTGTACAATACACATCAATCGTATTTTATCTCACAAATAAGGACATTGTTTGAGATGTACTAAAACATTAAGGCTCAAATGATTATTCACCAAACTACAGAGTGACACCTCAGTGAGAGCTGTGTTATTACAGTCTAAATAAACATAATTCAATAAGCTACGCTTTTAAAGCCCATTCTAACCCAAAGGACTTAGGGATGTGTCCTGACTGAAATGAACCGGTAAGTGTGTGACCCTGCAAATCCCGGGCCGCGCATCGTCAACATCCAACCAGCGTACCCGGGGGCAGATTTGTCAAAATTACACAAGGGTCAAAAGCGATCATGCTCAAGCATTCTAATATTGATTTAAAAGTATGAGTCACTGGCCATCCAGTCCACGGGGTGAGCTTGGCAAATCCTGCTGCATCTAATGGCACTCATTAAACTAACGACATATCTGGATCTGCATAACACATGACTGATTGATTTTTACATTTTCAGTGTCGCCCGAGACGGAATACGGACGAGATGGAAACATGAACAAGACGCGGCGGCGTTTGCGTAACTGTCCAACATGTCTTCAACCCCCACAGAAATGTGGTGACCCCCTCTTAATGTAATGACGCACTGATTAAATATCTGCAGGCAATAAAGACCATCTTCTATGTGGGGTCAGCATACAGCCTTAGAGGAGACACTCGTTTGGCAGAGCCCTGACCTATGAATAATAGAACATACCACCTTTCTTGGAAGTCAAATCAAACATTGTTTAAAGGCAGCATTGGTCAATAAGGGTGTTAGATCTAGGACGGTGGTATACAGAGGGTTGACTAGACTTGATTCAAAGCAAGTAAACACCATTGACATCCACACTGTGCAAATAGGTGCCAGGAGGTTGAGGGGACTCTGCAATCAGCCACCATGAGAAGGGGGTCCGGAGAAGGAGAACGGAGCGTCCGGGAGAAGGGTCAGACGGATAACTCAGGATTCCACTGAGTCAATAACTTCCCTGACTTCCTTGGAGGAAGGTGACCTTTCCTGTCTGAAAAGAGTCGCTCTCAGATGACCGTCGTAGAAATCGGTTTTCAGGAGCTCTGACCGCCAGCTTTCCCGTGACGTAATCATCTCAAATGTCTTTCACGCATCTGCTACCGAACGGTTTTCGACGTTTCAAGGCCTAAAATGAAAAACGGTTTTGCTTGACTGAAACTCCCAGAGGACCATATCTAAGACTTTTCTTTATGAAATCCAGGTGAAATGCAACCTTTTAATATCTTTTGAAGTCTGGTGTTAAATATGGAATAAAATAGGCACTGACTTCACGCCTAATAAAATGTCATGAAGCAGTGGGATTTGGGCTCATTTATCTATTAAAAATATGTCACTCACACATAATACTTTCCCCTAAAGATTTACTCTGTTTATGCTTCAAGTTGAATTGGAAATTTGAGGGGGAACTGGATTTAAATTTGCCACCTCATTATCCCACATTGTGCATTCAACCTAAAAATATGCTAATAAGATACCACAGCTAGGATACAGAGAATATTAATACACCTGACTAAGTATAGTTAGCCTGTTTCTTCTTACCAGAGGATATCGTCATTGACAGCAGACACAAAGTCTATTGGGCAAACAATGTTTGAAGAACAAGGAGACACAAGCTGTCATTTGAATGTGCCAGTTCAATAAACAGTCATGTAACCAGGACGTAAAATGCGCTCGTGTCTCAACGTGTGAGTTTCAACGAGACAATTCCAGGCAGCTCGTTTGACCATTTCAATCCACACCTTAGTGACAGAAACGCCAGGCAAATGTAACACCCAAACGCCCCTGTGAGAGCATCTAAGACACGGCTCTGACGAAAACCCAT
Source organism: Umbra pygmaea (assembly GCA_016801145.1). NCBI lineage: Eukaryota > Metazoa > Chordata > Actinopteri > Esociformes > Umbridae > Umbra > Umbra pygmaea. The sequence goes on along the minus strand of JACXGM010028410.1, from coordinate 4,471 downwards.
CAAGGTCAGCTGCATCCAGACTCCTAAGCCTCCAGTGTGTAAAACTTCGCCGGCACTTAAGCTCTTGGCTCATCCTTGAGTGACGAGTCGTGCACCCTGGGGAGTAATGTTATGAAACCACCATAAATGGTGGCGCTCAAATAAATATTTTATCTAGAGCTAAGTGAAGAAGGCTTTCTAAACTCTTTAGGGGCACTCTGCCAACAGTCCTCAGGTGCACTACACAAACAGTCCTTACGGCCGATGCAGAGACCAGAGTTAACACTTGTTTTCAAGGGGCAGATTCTGAACACCTCTTTTTGACTTGTTTTTTAAAAAACAGCTTTTTAACCAGCAGGAGTCTGCCTTATAGTGTTCAATATCTATCAGAGGTGTGAATAGCATATTCACCAGAATGGGGATTGTAGTGTCTCACCTCAGACAGACCCACTTCATAATATGACAACTTGAAAAAAGGCAGTTAAAATAAAAAATAGTAAACTGATGTGGACAATTGTATTCAGAAAGGCAATATAAACTTGAAAATGAAAAGACGTGTTCATACCTTTTATCCGGATCCTCAAGCATTTCAAAGATACCGGTAGGTTGCTAGGGGTTAGCAGCTTGTGTTGCGTTACTTTTGAGAGGCCCCCCAAAACCAGTGTGTAGGTGGATCAGTACGTAGTCTGGATCTGCCATTACACCCCCATTACACCAGCATCATAATCCACCAACCTCTCTGCATGTATCATCTCGGTATGTGTGCAACAAAAGCTAAAATTTCCACCGTTGCACAGTTTTCGAATAACATTTGGATGAAGCCTTTATGCTGAGTGTGATTGGGGCACTTTAAACATAGGAATTCTCAACTGTTTGCTGATGGCAGCTACCTTTGAATTCCACATACTTTATATGTACTAAGGGCACTAGACATATTTATATATATATTTATATATATATATATTTATAAATTTTTATATATATATATATATATATATATATATACATATATATATATATTTAGTTAAAAACTATACATCCAAATGTTTCCTTTCCTGTCCCAGCATGACTGTGCCCCTAAGCACAAATCAGGGTCCGTAAAAAAATGGTTTGACGACTTTGGTGTGGAGGAACTTGACTGGCCTGCACAGAGTCCTGATCCCAACACCACTGAGCACCTTTGGGATGAATTGGAATGGCGATTAGTAGCCAGACCTTCTGGTTCAACCTCAGTGACTGACCTCAAAAATGTTATTTTGGCTGAATGGGCACAAATTCCTAAAAACACTTCAAAATCACATGGAAAGCCTTCCCAGAAGAGTGGTGGCTGGAATAGCTGCAAAGGGGGGTTGGTAAATCCATATTAATGCCCATGATTTTAGAACGGGGTGTCCAACGTCCTGTGTACGTGTCCACATACTGTTGGCCATATAGTGTATTATAGTGCCTTGGCCAAGAACACAACAATTTTTGGTAAAGCCTGGAATCGAACTAGCAACCCTCTGACTCCCTAACCACTGAGACATCTGACCCCCCCCCCACCCATATTAGTAAAGTCCTGCCACCTTATATCAAGTCTGTAAAACACAATGTACCTAATACATCGTTGGCACAAATTCACAGGTTAACACATCCTTTGGTTTGGACAAAATATCTTGTCTGGCTTAACAAGCATCTTCAAGCAAGCATACACTTCAGAGTAAAGATAACATTGATCAATTCAGAGCTCAAAATAATATGCAAGGAAAGTGTTATGATAATCTCTTAAGATTAGAACTTCAACCATTAATCCTCTAAACCAAGGACAGAGATATTATGCTGAGAGAGTTCCATAACACCCTTATATGCAAGCTTGAAATGTTGACAAGTCAAATGTAAACACAAACAACAACATTAACACAGAGTCATTCCTGATTATATTGGCACGAGGAGGCAGGACTGTAACAAAGACCCAATAAATCTCACTTGTTTTAATGTGGATGAACTTTACGATGGCATGTCCCTTGGCTCACTGAGAGAACTCATAATGAATAACTTGTCTGATATTAATTTTGATTCACTCCTTTTGCAGCCTTGCCAAAATATATGACCCACAGAAATGGCAGGCCTACCATGCTGAAACAGGCCATCCAGACATAATCTGGGGACGAATAAAACTCCCTACCTATTCCCTATGTAGCACTAAACAAAACTATATTACAGATCAATTCGTGATTCTTCACAAATGGAAAGATACAATTGATGTTGTCAGAGTAGTGAAAAGAACCATAGCGATGTGGTGTGAGAAAGACCGCTGCCTTAAACGATTGGGTCGTGTAGACAATTCAGTTTGTAATGAATGACACCTATATAGGCAATAAAAGGGCCATAAGTAGTCATAACGCAACCAAAGGTACATTAGAAGCTACTCTGGGTCTCAGTGGGGAACATTTAGTAGAGAATTCTAACTGCAGACTTGTTTGTGCTCTCAACAATAAGTTGCACTGGATAAAAGTGTCTGCAAAACTATAAACAACTTCAATAATGTTACAATGTTGGCCATAATGTGATTCTTACCAAAATCAAGACTGTCCAAAATTCTGTTTGATTTTCTTGGGGCAGCCTGCTGGTTTAAGCTGCCACCTCTGGTGAACATATCCATCTAGGAGCAGAGGTTCTAATCCTAACACAAAGACATGCAGCAGTATTTTCCTCTATTTCATACACCTCCATCCAGCACAGCATGTAATCCCCAAAAATATACATAAATAAAGTTTTAAAAGGCTAGAAAAATGAACTTTTTGAAAAAATAATCCATGTTGGCAATTTCTCCAGGGGTGTTGGTACCTGCTTCCAGCCGTGGTACTGTCAGTGCAAATCCAGAAACTGATGCCAGAGTTTCTTAGCCCTGCCCTGCTGGGGTGTTTGAGTCCTCGGCTGAAATGCTGCTGAGAGGTCTCCCAAGCTGAAGAAATGCAGACATGTGATTCATAATAACCAGCTCCCCAGGGGGTGGCTAAGTAATTAAATTATAACACTATTCTACAAGAGATCTGAGAAGTGAGAAGAACTTCAAAATGGTTGGTTAAAAACCAAGAGCAACTTCTTTGCAACCAAAATGAAGAAATCCTTTTGAATCAATATTAGAGCAGGAGTAGCTTCAGCTCCCTGATGTCAACAAACAGAACTGGATTACAGGAAAGGGAGACGAGACAACACCCCCCCCCTCACCATCAACAAGGGCTTAAGTCAAGTTCCTCGGTGTCCACGTCACAAAAAACGAACATGCCCGACATGCACCCATACATCTGTGCAAAACGAACATCCGTTCCCCTACCCTTTTAGAAGCATCCCATTCAAGACCTCCACACCAGGCAGTGTCAGATTAATTTAGAGTAGTCAATTAAACTCTTAAGTAGAGTATTCAATTACTTATAACAGGATCTTCTACTTATCAAACTCTACTCTTTAAACTCTAAAATACCTAACAATAAAAACTGTGTTGGCTAAAATTAGTGTACATTTTTAGGTAGGCTAAACAAATCACTAAAACCACCAGGGATCAGGGACTAAATGAACCAATCATAAAGCTTCTGGGGCACCCCAAGGAGATGTATGTTCTTCATCTGGGAAATGGGAAAAACAATTATGATGACATAAATATGTTTACAGGTGGTAAATGTGGCTTACTGACAACACAAACCTGAATAAACCTTTGAGAGCTGAATTTGTTTAATGTGTTGTCATGGTAGACTGTATAGGCAGGATTATGCAATGTAGGCCTTGCCATTCTAAATGTTTTATTATTTTCTTTTTTTTATTAAACAGAAATACAAAACTCAGCCAGATGAAGGAAGAAAATGAATGAGAAGCAGCCTAGAACTCTAGGACCTTAGAATTTATATATAATAGACACCAGCTATAAAATAGCAAAAACATGCTGTTATGCATCTTTTTTATTTCCTCAGAAATGTCAAGCATATCTATAAATGACAGAGACATTGCCAAATCTATAAACAGATATGGCAACCAAACATGAACAAACATTTTTCATGTGACAGATTAAATGTTTGTTACTAGGATTTATGGTTCTATTGTGTCAGTTAAAATTTTAATTCATTACACATATAAACATATACTAAAAACACTTTTTGACCCTAATGTCACACATTTGAGCCCTGTATTTGTTGCAATGTTAATGTTCAGAAATTAGTTAAAATAGAGCAAATTTAATTTTGCTAATCAGACATTTGGTGACTGATAAGCACGGCCAAGTTTGTTCATCTAGAGGCTACAGGTAATCCTACAGAATACAGCATACTGGGAAGGCTATGGGTAGTCCTACAGAATACAGCATACTGGGAAGGCTATGGGTAGTCCTACAGAATACAGCATACTGGGAAGGCTATGGGTAGTCCTACAGAATACAGCATAATGAGCAGGCTATGGGTAGTCCTACAGAATACAGCATACTGGGAAGGCTATGGGTAGTCCTACAGAATACAGCATACTG
>JACXGM010028409.1:0-14063 GCA_016801145.1 Umbra pygmaea | reverse complement strand
GTCTCTCAAGTGGGTAAGAGTTGCCAGTAGGGGCTTGTGATGGCGTAGACAGAGACGTGCGCAAATCTTTTAGGAGAGGAAGATTATTTTTTTATTGTTTGATGCTGCCTAATTAATTAAAACAGTATTGTTTGGACAGAGCAGGCATCATCTTCATCAGCGACTGAGTGAGGAACGTCATTTCACCAGTGACATTTATGCAGCAATTCATTTTCAGATGAATTGTAGGTGGTGATTATGCTTCGTTTGCAGCAACGCAATGCTGATGATTTGGCCCATCACAACCATCAATAAGCCGGATTGTAATGGAAACAATTATTGCACTTACAGCTCAACACATTGTCACGCGTTTCACTGACTTCCCAACAACACCCCCCATAATCCAACAGAAGCAAACACAATTCATTCAAATAACCGGTTTCCTAAGAGTAGTAGGCGCAATGGATGGCACTTATATAAAGATCATTGCTCCCAGCGTCAACGAGAATGTTTATATGAATAAAAAGAGGTACCACAGCATCAACACACAAGTTGAGTTTGATGCAGACTACAACATTTTGGATGTGGTTCCCAAATGGCCCGGGTCTACCCATGACGCGCGATATTGAATGAAAGTGGTCCAAAGCAGCAGTTTGAAAGGCACTTTCTGCCGCCGGAGGATACCCGCTCGTGGCTGCTGACCCCTTTACATATGCCTCTGACATAAAATGAACTACAACAGGTAGCCTTTTTGTAAGCTATTTATACACAATTGTTTCATAGTTTATTAATAGAACACTGGATCCTTATATAGGCGATATATAATATATCCCTTCACAGGGCACGTCGTATCACATGAAGTGTGGTGGAGAGGGATTGGCCAGTGGAAGCGCAGATTCCACATTCTCCACTCAGAAATTAAACTTCAGCACTTAAGCAGTGTTTCTTATTCTCTCCAGTTCGGTTTTCTTTTGGAATCCATGGTGGCTATGATTACATCATTAACTCTAGGCTATATATAGGCAGATCAGTTAACAGCACAGTTGTTTGAAATATTTAATTGAGAAATGGTGGAAAATGTGTTGTAAACCTTTTTTGATCTTCAATTTACAATGTGTATATCATAATGGATTCTCTTAAATTCTTTATTGTCAAAGGTTTGTTGAATGTCAACTCTTCTTATGAATGTCACCATTGAATGCAAATTTATCTGAGAATATTCAAGTACATTTATTCAGTGAATTGATCTGGCCTATGTCGTCATCCAAAATCCCGTTTGCGGCACAGCAAAGTGTTGTGAATCAGCTCTAAGACTGACACTTAAGATTTAGTCCTACACTTCACTAAAAGTAGGACTGAGATGTTTGATAACTAACTTGTAAGCGCAGCTTTGAACCAAGAATTTTCTTACTCTTAAGTCAAGTCTTAGCAGTGTTCTGAAGTGTAATTCTAAGAAGCTTGATTAATACGGGCCCTGGTGTCTAATTTTCCTCTAGACAATAATCCATAGATTTTCTATGGTGTTCAGGTCAGGCGAGGTGCCTGGCCAATCAAGCACAGTAATACCATGCTCAGCAAACCAGTTACCAGTCGCTTTGGCACTGTGGGCAGGTACCAAGTCCCGTTGGAAAGAGAAATCAGCCTCCATAAAGCTTGTCAGCACATGGAACCATGACGTGCTCTAAAACCTCCTGGTAGACGGCTGCATTGACTCTGGACTTGATAAACACAGTGGACCAACACCAGCAGATGACATGGCACCCCAAAGCATCCCAGACTGTGGAAACTTCACACTGGACTTCAAGCAACTTGGATTCTGTGCCTCTCCACTCTTCCTCCAGACTCTGGGACCTTGATATCAAAGTGAAATGCCAAATCTACTTTCATCTGAAAAGAGGACTTTGGACCAGTTCTTTTTCTCCTTAGCCCAGGTAAAATGCTTCTGACATTGTTTCTGGCTTTAAATGACTTGACTTTAGGAAGGCAACACTTGTTACCAATTTCCTGGACATGTCTGTACGTGGTGGCGCTTCATGCACTGACTTCAGCCTCAGTCCACTCCTTGTGAAGCTCCCACAAGTTCTTATAATCAGCTTTGCCTGCCAATTCTCTAAAAAGCTGTGGTTATCCCTGTTGCTAGTGCACCTTTTCCTACCACACTTTTCCCTTCCAGTCAAATGTCCATGAATATGCTTTGATACAGCACTCTGTGAACAGCCAGCCCTTTCAGCAATGACCTTCTGTGGCTTACCCTCCTCATGGAGGCTGTCAATGAGTGTCTTCTGGCAACTGTTTAGTCAGCAGTCTTCATGATTGTGGTTGTGTGTACTGAACCAGACTGAGAGAAAAAAAGGCTCAGGAAACTTCTCAGTTCAACATTTCTGTATTGAAAATGTTTTATTCTAATATTTTGAGATACTGGATTTTTGATTTCCACGAGCTGTAAGCCGTAATCATCAAGATTAAAACAAAAAAGCCTTTAAATATGTCACTTTATGTGTAATGAATCTACAAAACATGAAGGTGTCCCTTTTTGAATTACATTAAAGTACAGAATTCCATGATATTCTATTTTTTTTAGATGCATCTGTATACATCAGTGGAGGTTGGTGAATGTGAAATAAGGTTGGTAAACCTGTGTTCACCAGCCTCCACTGGTATACATGTAAAAAAAAACATATGCAGGACTACATTTGCACATTCATAAGCTGATTTTTAGTCCGGAGAAAGAATGGTTAGCAACTATTCGGTTCTTCAGCAACCCTTTTTTTATATTAACTTTCACCACCCAGGCTTCAACAACTGGAGAAAATGGGGTTTCCTACAGATAAAGCTGTGGTGGCACTGGCTGCTACTAGAGCGCTAGATGGCGCCATCTCCCTGCTCATTGATGACAGAGTTGGTGAGGAGGCTGTGATGACATCCAAAGGGAAGAGACCCCTGCCACTAAGAAATACCTCTGGCCAGTCAGATCAGCACATGGGGGACAACTAGAACCTTAAATACATATGTGATTTAACATAATGATATTGTTATTTGCTTGGGTTTTGCTGAGCTGACCTTAAAATGTACCCTGTGGGCTTAAAGAAAAAGATGAGTACCCAAATAAATGTAATTGTGAAATGAGAACCATGGGCCTGTTAAAAAAACACCATTATTTATTATAACAACCATCTAGAGCATTTGTAATCACAATAACACAAGCAATTTCAAATATGCCCAAAATGTAAAATACACATGACGATACATACATAGATCAGCATGTAAAACCATCTGGTTTTGTTAAAATGAGAAAAAAAGATTTCACAACATTTCTAATCTAAGATGAACAAAACACATCATCAAGGAAGCCTTATTTATAGAAATCAGTATAAATATAATGATGTAATAGTGTTAAGGATGTAGGAGGTCCGTCAACAGGTCCTCAATCTGCATGGTGTGTTTAAGACTGAATAGGCTGTGGGAGAAAAATGCATCTTTTACTTAAGTAGGGGTTTCTTGTCCCTTATTTAAACATGCAGTTTTATCCGGATATATCTTTCCAGTAAATAGTCTTTTGAAAAATAATAGTACATTTAGCATCTTTTTTTAAATATGGACTGATTTGTGAAAATACCAATTAGATAAATTGAGATTGAACTTGTGGTTTTAAAATACATGTCATCTGTGTTACAAATAAAATGCTACGTAGGAGCTGCAGTTTGAATTTTTATTTAAATAAGGGTGATTTGATTAAGGGTATTCGTTAAACTTTGTTAGTGTTAGGTTCAATTTAAAAAAAATGTATTGTCTGCACCAACAATTCGCAACTTGTATGTGAATGAAAGCAATACAGTTAAATCCACTTTTTTTTTGAAGGGAGGATATCAGACACTTAAACATATACAGTGATATGCTTGACTTCATGGCACTATTAACTGACATCAATGAGAAAGATGTCAAACATCTCTTTTAGTGCACTACATAACAAGGGGTGTAACAATATAGAAACAAAACAATAGGAATATACAGTAGCAGATGTATTTGTGTAGCTACATTTCTCCTGCAGTCTGTACATGCTCAATATATTTAAATAACCTCTGAATTCCTCCTGACATTGTTAGTCCAAAACAATTCTGAGAACCAGTCTCTTTTATTTTACACTCGATTCTGCCTTTAATACTCCACTTATACTATCCTACTGTAACCCTTGTAGTCCAAAAATGGTTTTCAGTTAAATGAGCACCGATGAAAACACATCAAGTTTTTTAATATTGGTATTCTATCGTAAGAGAAACTTTGCATGTTTTTTTCCAAAGCCAATGAGTTTATTTCATAAGATATATTTTCTGGAAATGTTTCCAAGTTGTAGCCACGGTGATGAGAAACGGGGAGCCATGCGACGATGGGGAGTGCTGGGGTAGAGAGAGCGGTACTGGTTCCCACTGGAGGTGGGCTGACCTTGGAGCCCAATTGGAACTTCCCTGAGGTGTCCCCCACCTTGTGTCAGATGGTCCAGCCCACAGAGGGTTGCAGATAAGGTCTGGATCAGTAGAGTGCCAGAGAACCATAAGAAAGGGTTGGTTAGACCCAGCCTGAAGTCCTCAGAGATGCATTTGGGAGGCTAATTCCCTCGAGCCTTGGTGTCTGAGGACAGAAGAGGGACAAGCCGATAGGGTAGAGCTCCGGCCCGCTTATCCCTGTAGAAAGCACCTGTGGCTGCAGTGCCGAACGAACCGTCTCCAGACCCCAGATCAGGCTCTGTCGAACAAAAAAAGTTGTGGACACGCTACCCTAAACAACCATACTGGATATGAGAGAAATATATGCAAAAAAACTGACTAAAACAGTATTATGTTAAAGCAGGTCATACCAGGTCATCCATCATTAAAAACAAATATGGACAAGCCTAAATCTGTCAGTAATTTAGTAAATAAAATCAGCATGTACTGTCTACTAATGTGTTAGAGCCCTTGTTCTTAAACCTCTCGTGGGGACTTGCAGCCATTTCACAATTTGGATGATGCCCTGAACTAGCTCACCTGAATCAAGCAGCCAAGTGCCTGATAATGAGTGGATCAATTGATTCAGCTGTGCTAGCCCTTGGATACATCAAATACACAGAAGGGCTGTGGGTCCCAAGGGGAGGTTTAAGAATCAGTGTGTTAGAGCATCATTGGTGCATTCCTAATGCCCTCCCACCTGTGGACAGGAACAGAATGACTAATGTGACCTGGTGGTTACCTGGCCAGATGATAGCCTCCAGCAGTGTCACCCTGCGAGCCAGAAGCTCCAGATCTGCCTGCAAGTCTTGGAACATCTTCAAACTAATATCCTATCAGAGAACAGTGACAAGGGGACTGGGTGAAGGGTGGGGCGTGGACACAGCAGGCCTGGTCCCAGGACTGCCTGCATCTGTCCATAACCCCGTAGCCCATCCCAGCTGTGGAGAAGGGTGAGGTCTAGACAACGCCTCGTCTGACCCCTGCCTAAAGCTGACTCTGCTGCCTCAGGCCTACTCACCATGAATACCGATCATAGTCTCGAGGATTAAAACCCTCTCGGCTAAGATCTTCAGTGCTTCTCTGATCTGTTGTATCCCGTCCCCCTGTGAACATACATACAGCCGTCAAGGTAAGGAGCACAAGCCAAACAAACCGCTTGCAAAAGGTGTAAGTTGTTGTCTTTCTGTCAGTCCATTAGAGCAGTTAGCAGGTTAAAACCAGGCCACGCACCCACCCACCCACCTCACAATGCTTTGCCTTCACCCTCCCTGTACATTTCCCTGGTTCTCTGGCCATGCTGCCATTTCAGGCCAGGCTTTGCCATGCCGGGCATAACAGCATGCACATCACATAACTTCCCAATTATGCTGACAATACAAGGCTTTACGTTGGACCATGCTGTCAACATTCCTTCTGGACTTAATCAAGACGAGCTGCTATACAATTAGGCAAGAGCAAACGTTTGGGAAGAATTGAGACTGAGGTCATAATAGCTGCCCATCAATCCCTCATCATATTAACATAGGCTCCCCAGATAAAGCCAGTAAGCTTGTACACCTTTTATTGCTTCTGTTTAAATTGAGAAGCAGATCAATATCTACTGGTGAAGAACGACCCACTGGCTCTATCAGTCACCCCCTAATCAATAAATAAATAGGACACAGTCACGGTAAGAACAGTACGGACACACACAAACATGCCAGTAAAAAGTGCATGCACAAAATGATGTTAGTGTGGTTGCATTGTGAGTGCACAAGAAAAAAAACAGATTAACGAGTAGTCAACAAACATCTATGGAACAAAAGGCAAGAGTTCAGTAAGCTATAAATCACATCAATGACTAATGAGTTTGTGTTTTAATAAATCATATAATGACAAATGTGTTCTGGTTTTTCTAGGTTGTATGGCTCCACAATAACGAGATCCTCTGGGTTCTGGCTGATTGATGAGGAGCAGATGGGAACAAAACAGATAACGGGGCAATTTTGGAATAAAACATTCTTTTTGGAATGACATAATTTTGGGTGTCCTTGCCAGGTTCCTGTGTAATTAATATATTTTAAAACTAAAGTAAAACAATGACATTGCAAGCAAGAGAGAAAGAAAACAGTGCAGTAAATATAAATGGAGGCATGCAGCCATGCGTTGTCGGATACTAAAGGATAGCCATGTCCACTCACATTTCCAACCCCAATCTACCCATCCTACCCTTAGCACATGACCCTAACCCACCGCAACTGTACATGGAGTGATTTGGCATATACATTCAACACCTACGGACATTATCCACATTCTAACACTCTTTCAGTCTATGCTCATTTATGCACAGTATGTATGATATGTCCGTAGCATAAATGACATTATATTTCTTTCTAAATGTTTGCATGAAATGCTACTGAATAGGTTCTGATAACTTTCCCTTAGAAAATGACTTAGCACGTGTGAAGTAGGAACAGCAGGCATGCGTGTGTATGTATATGCCAATGTCAAATGCCCAAACTATGACTGTGAAAGGTCGCCATGGGGACAGTAGCTTGCAGAGGGAGCCAGACAGCTTTAGGTTCAGACAGGAGTACGACAGTGTTTTCAATAGTGGGCAGCAGTACACAGCACACCCCAAGGACCAAACAACCACAACAGTCACAAAATAATTAAACACAACAAACAGCAATCACAATCCCACAAAATGACATACTTGAGCAAAAAATGAGTACTGGTGTAGGACACTTTGCAAAAAAATGGTCATAACAATATACAACGTTGTGTAAGCAGAAGGTAAGTCAAATCAGAAACATATGATCATATAAATTACCACAGGGTAATTTGGTCTAAAAAGTCCCTTACATTTAGATTGTTCTTGTAATTCAGCAAGAGGGAAAACAGTCATTAGACAAACACACTTTCATTATTTACAGTTTTTACACAAAGTAATCTGGAAAATAAATATTAAATTTGTTTCTCAATTTTGTGCATTCTCTTTTATCCTCAAACCCCATTGGAAGAGAAGACCCTCAGGGTCTAATTCTTTAGTTCTCTTCCTACACTGCAAAAATACACCTCCAAAAACAAGACAATAAGTACCTACAGTAAATTAAGATGGAATATGCTTAGAGTAAGGTAAACTCTGGCAGTGCACTGAGATAACTGAACATGGTAAGATTTCTTAAAATTAGACAAAACAAGGCAAATGGTCTAAAATAATAAGTACATTAGAAAATAATATTTTAAATGATAAATCCAAGATAATTAGGCTTGTTCAGATTTGTAGTTTTTGCAGTGTATGGGTTTTGGCAAGGATAACGCAATGAAAGCAGGCAATTATTATTATTATAATTTTTTCTCCCTTCGTAATTGGTCATGCCTAATTCCCCCTAAACCTCTGGTCAGCAGATCTGCAACTCCTTGGACAGATGCGAGAGGGTGAAGGGCTCATCCAATAAGGAAGTGTTTAGCCAGCTCATGCGCCAAATGATTACACTCACCATCTAAAATTCTGTGTTTGAACTCACAGGCGCCCAAAAGAATTGGCACACCTGTTATCCCGGGCATCGCTGTGCCAATTTGCACTGCCTCGTGGTGGAGCTCCAGGCAAACTCATGGCTATGTTAAAACTTGTGACCACCATTCCAAAGCTGTCCTGGAAAGCCGCACATTAGCACATTATGCCCTGCAGAGCCCCTAAACAAGGGCAGTTACTTCTTTAGTTCTTAACATACACCTCTGGTGCAACACAGGCGCATCATCAGTTATGTATCCTGGGTTCATTGGGTGTTTCGGTTCTCACAACATCATACACCCTCACCCAGGTGACCCAGCCAGGGTTGAATTGACCCTCACCCTGGCTTGTGTCTGAGTAGCTTGTATGGGCCACAGATCGCTCCGATTGATCCTCAGCCATCTTGTCACCTTTTTGGTGGTGTCAGTGATGTTCTTGACGGCTTTCCTAATATGCAGTTCCTTCACTTCAAGCATCTTGAGGGCCCTGATGAGTGACCCGACCTCGATGGGATTCCACCGGGACGGCATTCGCCTGCCAGCTCCTCATACTTGGCCCTCTTCCTCTCAAAAGCCTCATTCATCCAGTCTTCCCAGGGAACAGTAAACTCCTGCAGGACAACCTGACTTTTTGTTTTACGACACCAGGACAATATCTGGCCTGAGCGTGGTCACTGCGATGTTTTCTTCCTAGGTCGACCTTCATCTGCCAGTCACGTGCTGTTGCGAGCAGCCCCCCTGGTTGATTCAGGCACTGGTGTGGCTTCTCCCCGGCTTTAACAAAGACGATGCTTTGTATTGCTGTTTGCTGGTGTCTACTGCAAGCAATCCCAGAGCTGATATCCTCTGCAATGACTCTCAGCACTTGGTTGTGGTGCCAACAGTAGCGCCCATCTCCCAATGTTCTTGGGCAACAAATCAAAATGTGCTCCAAAGTACCTCCTTTCTGGCAAAGTGGGCACAGTGGAGTGTCTGCCAAGCCCCAGTGAAAGAGGTCGCATGGACTGGGGAGGAAGTCATAGACAGATTGAACCAGGAATTTGATCTGGTGTGGCTCAGAGTTCGACAATTCTGTCCACGTAATCTTCTGGCCTGCTGCCTGCTCCCTTCAGGTCCAGGCCCCTTGCTGTCTCATCCCTACTATCCTACTGCAGAGAACTTCTTCTAACCCAGCTCGGACCTCCTCTTGGATCAGCTGTCTCCTTTCCTTTCCCTGGGCCCTATTGAAATGAGGTTGTGGATTACTCCCGAGTCCTGCCCGTCCAGATGCCACTGCCCCCACCAGCTCACTGTGTTGCAACCGTGACTCAGCCTGGGCTACTGCATCTTCAACCTTCCACTTCCTGAAAGTTGACCACAATGCCTGCCGCAGACACCTTGATATCACTGGAGTCTATCATTAACTGTCTTCTCAGTTGCCAACTGTCTCTTCACCAGTCTCCATTCTCTTCATGATTGTCAACCGGACTGTTCCCTGAAGTCACTGGCTTAGCCAGATGAAGTAGTTCTTAACATACACCTCCAGACACATCATCCTTAAGAAGGGCCATGGTTTCCCTCCTGCCTCTTGTTCTTCCACAGCCCAGTGGGATTCAGTAAGACACAGGGTGAGTTACACAACCATCTCTGTTGGGCTCACAGGGTGAGTTACACAACCATCTCTGTTGGGCTCACAGGGTGAGTTACACAACCATCTCTGTTGGGCTCACAGGGTGAGTTACACAACCATCTCTGTTGGGCTCACAGGGTGAGTTACACAACCATCTCTGTTGTGCTCACAGGGTGAGTTACACAACCATCTCTGTTGGGCTCACAGGGTGAGTTACACAACCATCTCTGTTGGGCTCACAGGGTGAGTTACACAACCATCTCTGTTGAGCTCACAGGGTGAGTTACACAACCATCTCTGTTGGGCTCACAGGGTGAGTAACACAACCATCTCTGTTGGGCTCACAGGGTGAGTTACACAACCATCTCTGTTGGGCTCACAGGGTGAGTTACACAACCATCTCTGTTGAGCTCACAGGGTGAGTTACACAACCATCTCTGTTGGGCTCACAGGGAGAGTTACACAACCATCTCTGTTGGGCTCATCTCTGCTTACCGGCATGCCTTTTTCTCCTGGGTCTCCCTTTACTCCTGGTACTCCCTGTATGGAAACATAGAGCAAAAAGTAATGACAAACCTCTGAAATTATCTTACCTATGTGTATGTTCATAGGACAGCTGTTTTGTATAAGATAATATGACGGTTTTGTATAGTATAACATGGCTGTTTTGTATAGTGTAACATGATCATTTAGGTGTAAAGTGTTGATTTGTCTCATACATGTTCTGTTAAGTCATACTCATCAGGGACAGAACTAGTCAGAACGTAGGTTACTCACCGGCTCCCCTCTGAACCCCCTCTCTCCTTGATAACCCAGAGGACCCTATGAAGCCAGAAGCAAGTTACAATCACCATTGTTACTCTATCTAGTAGATGAAAGGACATAATATGGAGGATGCAGTACGCGTAGTTGGGCCCTGGCCGGCCTGCTTCATACTCACTCTCTCGCCACGTTCTCCTTTTGGCCCCACAGGGCCCTGTATTCCAGGGGCCCCAGACCTCCCCTGTAGACAGGTTGGAGAAGAGGTTTAGAAAAACTACGGGAAGTATACAGTGAGTGGCTCTATTCTCATTCCTGTTGTTATTGCCCACTGTTGTGCTCAGGCAAAGACCTACGTTCTGTCCTGCTGGGCCAGGGGGTCCCACCGGGCCTTTGGGTCCTGGAGGACCTGTATTATGGGATACATAAGCAGCTTTGAATGAAAGGTAGTTGGACTATGACAAACCATTGTTACATTAGGTAAATAATGTGAAGGTCCAGATCCCTCAGACTTACCTTGTCCCATCATATCTCCCAAGACCGTCCCAACAAACGTATAGAGAACAACTACACTGAAACAACCATTAGACGTATGGACATACTGTACTTGCCCAAATGTTAGTCAGAGAGGTCCCAATGTACAGTGACATCTTTGGTTCTACACATTCAAATGATACAATGACAATGAAATTGAAGTTCAGACTTGTGAAATAGCTAAAGGGTCTTGCCTTGTTAGCTGTATGCTCTGGAATATGTGACTAAGTCCAAAAACAATCCAAAGTTCAGAAACATTGGAAAATGTATTTCTTCCCAAGCAGGCAGACATATATATACCCGCAGTTATATCATAATGAAAGAAAAACCACATGTGCCAAAGCTATTTTTGTATGCAAGTGTTTCAGCGATCATTACAAGTGCCACACCGGTGTGAGGGCGGAGCATAGTGGTGCAAACCTGTGTTCACACATGCCATCGGGGACCAGTAAACCCAAAAAACCCAGACCCACATTGCAAATCGGAAATCTCACCCTCAAACAGGCAGGCATTTGTAATCATCACCTAAGACCTTCTATAAAAACAATGGATTTTTTTGTGCTGTGTTTCTACACTGACACCTACATTTGAAGTATTTTCATTTACACAACTGGTCAAAGATTTTAGAACACCCAGGAATTTAGATGTGTTTTGATAAAAATTTATACCTTCATTCACATTATATTCATCTGAAAGTCAAAACATGATTATTATGGATAAAGGTTTCATCATTGGGACACTAAATTAATAGCTGCTGAAAATGTGGCTTTGCTGATGTTTGTAAATAATTAATAATACATCAGTCATTTCCAACAGTGGTAATGTCTTGGATATATAAATTAAGTAATCAATTTAGTGCCAGCTGAAAATACCACGAAGTTCTAAAACATTTGACACCAGGTAGTGTGTTTCAAGTAAATTGTTTTGAAACCACAATTATTTATCTTTTTTGGACATTGTGACATTGTGTATAGCACTTGGGTTGCATATTCATAGCTATGGTGTGAAATCAGTGCCACGAGATGAAGCCCTGTGAAAATGATTTGCAAAAGCAATATGTCATGTATACTACGATTTTTAGCCTGAAGAAAAATAGCTGCAAACCTAAAAGATTTGTGTCTCGTAAAAAGAGGGGGGACCTGCTCTGCCAAAGCCATCACAGCCAATCAAATAATGCCATTTCTGTGTCAAATCCATGTTTAGGATCTAGCCACAACTATTTGTCCTTAAGTTTGAATTCATAGCTAGCTAGTTCAATGAAGCATGGTGAACACACTGACATCAGAGCCAGTAAGCATCATACTTATCTTTCATAACTTTATATAACATTGCATAACATCAAATAATGCCATTTCTGTGTCCAGTATCATTAGCCTTTTTCATCTGTTGGACCAATTGTGAGGGGAGAAAAATGGGGGGCGGGGAATCTATAACTACATTGAGTGTTATTGAAAGCTGTGTTGGTGTGTGGCACAGATATCAAACCGGTTTCATGTAGGACCTAGTGAAAGAAGGTTTTTGCTGTTACCTTTTACATGACTGATTGATTAGGTCCATAGTTGGTTAGGATCTCTCCTCACCTGGTAGTCTACGTCTTAATTGGCCACTAATTCAAAGGAAACCAGAATACACTAGGCCCTCTGTGAAACCGGTTTGAAATCCGTGGTGTGTGGGGACCAGGATAGAGAAGAATCTGACCCGCTGGCCCAGCAGGTCCTGGGACAGGAGCCCCTCGTGGGTCGGGGAAGGTGTTGGAAAGGAGCAGGTCTTTCCGCTGGCCTGGAACACAGAGGATATGCAGTCAGGGGACTTGTTCCACAGGCCTATTACTTGCAGTCTGATGGAGCTCATTTCTGACAGGTGCCTACAGGGGGCGATGCTGTCACAAATGAGCAGAATCGGATCATAACAGTCTTTCTTCTATAAAGATGCATTTAAAATAGGATTGTTTGCAGTCATTTGAAGGTGCACTTTAATTCCTACAGGTACACATGTTACAGTATTTAACACTGAGGGAGTGCACATGTCCCAGTGATGGTGAAGAGGCAGGTATCCTAGCAGCCAGACCAGTGAATTAAAAGTTGCCAGATTGGATACCTGAGCTGTCAGGGTGAAAATATGTTGTCCTTCACTTGAGAAAGAAAGTTAACCTAAATTTATCTGGTTTCTCACTCTGGATAAGTGTCTGCTGATCAATTGAAACAAGTCTCAGTCTTTTTGTTTTGCTGGTTCACAACTCTGTCTACTTGAAACATCTGTTTCTTCATCTCCAGCTCCTGTTCCTCATCATCATCTCTGCCCCTTTCCAACCACACACTGTCCTGGGTTTATATGAAGTTATACATTCAATGTCTTCCCCTGCTATACCGTGTCTCAGTTCCACTTGAATGTAGTAGGTTCTGTCTCATTCTGCTGGAACAGATTCCAGCCTCG
The DNA here is from genome assembly GCA_016801145.1 of Umbra pygmaea. Taxonomy (NCBI): domain Eukaryota; kingdom Metazoa; phylum Chordata; class Actinopteri; order Esociformes; family Umbridae; genus Umbra; species Umbra pygmaea. Next base: position 770 of record JACXGM010028409.1, on the reverse strand, counting down.
GGTCCCCACCAGAAAGCCAATAATCCAATATTTTCAGAAGGAAACTCAGCACAGACCCCCCTGTGCCTTCTGCTTTAGCTTTGATGTAAAAGAAATGGCTCCGTCTCAGGATTCTCAATGCTGTCAACCTTGATTTAACTACCGCTGGATTTCTGAGATCTGTCGACCCACACATCTGTCCACTCTGCAGCTCCTTTCCTCCTCTCTCTTTGCCATTAAGACCTAACATCTCCCTGTGCTCCAACCTTGGGTGAGGCTGACGCCCCCCCAGCTGTTTCAGCTTCACATCTGGAAGTGGTTGATTGACCTCAGCAAACAGGTCCCTATCCCAGCATGTAAAGTCCAGCCTTTACCACTCTCTCTTCTCCTTAAAGTCAGAGCATCTCAACCTCCACTCCATCTACCTACCTGTCATGTGTTTCTGGCATGTGGACAGGACTGGGTAGATGAAGATGGTGCCTGGTAAAACCCATTGCATACATGGGGCTCTTTCTGAAATCCTCACTAATATTCTGACCTTATTTCATGTTGTGTTTCAAAGCTAGTAAAGTTCCACATTACTATGTCTATTGTAATATTCAATATCTGTTTTAAATTCATAGAAAAATGCATCAACAATGAGCATGTATTTCTTTCCTTGTTTTACTGTTTTCAGCATATACCTGTCAGTAACTATGGGCTCAGTAACTATGGGCCTAGAAACTATGGTCTATGTAACTATGGGCTCAGTAACTATGGGCTCAGTAACTATGGGCTCAGTAACTATGGGC